>JAMBLF010001073.1:0-145969 GCA_030578115.1 Leucoptera coffeella
GACGGAAATAGTGTCAGAATCTAACCTCTAAGTAAGAAACTTAATACAGTAAACCTAAACGTATGTAATTGAAAATCTGATCTCGTAATTAATTTATTATACTAGTTGTAATTTGTTAATATTGCCAGTAGAGTGTTTATGTAATGTTATTGTACTTAAAATATGTTTATGATAATACTTAGCCATTATGCTTAAAGAAATAATGTTATTTATGATTAAATACAACTTAAATTTATTAGTTAATAATGGAAATAATTTTCATTAGAATCTATTATGTTGCATAGGAGCTAATCGATAATGTGTAATACTATTAATTTAATCACTACTTCAGGATATTACTAATATATCTATAACTAATCCATATTTGCAGATAGTATAAATTAGGTTCATAATATGTACTTGCAAATTTACTGTTCTCTCTCATGCATATAAATGGAGTAGACAAGATTTTTGATTCCACATGCACAGTTAATTTAATACACCAATCGGAAACTAGGGCGCATTTAGCTTTTCTCATCAAGCGTTCTAAAACAACCAACATAATTATATCGCATCAAACTTGAACCAATATGACTGATATGTCAGTCTATGACAGTTCATGTTACCCCTATGTCACAATAAATTTTATTGTCAGTCCTCTGAAACTTTAATACTACTTTTTTTGCAAAATAAAAGAGACTGTAAACTTCCAAGGTTATACTTAAGTATATGTATTATATGACTAATCATATATTGCTTAATTTGCCATCTGCCTTCATTATAATCATAAATATTGTAAGGTATTGTGTGAATTTGTTAATTTTCACCAAAACTCATTATGGTCTAAGTGTATTGTGCATTAGGAAGAATGTGATTGAGTTAAGATTCTTTAAAAGTGATAGTTGATCTAGATATGTACTGTTCGATACAAGCTTTAATTGTTGAAAAGGTAGAAAACTAAATTTTATATTCGTTAAATATAGTTTATATTTATTTTCTCTAGCACTGAAAACTTGATGATATGTTTAAAAGTGTTACTTATATCCTAAGGCCCAAACATTATTGTAAATACTAATGTTGAGGCTATCAGAGACTTGATAAAAGATCTTATAATTTTATTTTGTCATTTGGTTTGAATAAAAATAAACACTCACCAAAGGCTTACAATATTAAATATGCCATAATGTTATTACAATGCCATTAGCCAGTACTATACTCCATCATTACATACAATATCCAAATATATTCTTAGGAACCTAACTAATGTGTACTAATAATAATTAACAGGATATGATGTCATATGACTTTTTTGGGATTTAATACATTGATTTCAGTGGAAATAGTACTTTTATATTTTATCATGTATTATAAAAAAAATATATGAGCTCTATAATTACTTAATTTATTGATGTTAATGTTATAGAAACCTAGTAAATGTTGTCTTGCTTTATATTCATTTTCAGTAAAATGCGTGTATGATTCTTGTTTTTACTCTTAAAATATATTTAATTAGACTGATGATAAAATAGATATACATAATATAAAACAGCAATGCCATATTTAAGCGTAAGTTACACAGTAAAAATTGATACTAGCATGTGTTAGTACAATAGAATATTGATTACACTAGTAAAATTATTATAACTTAGAATTTATGGAGGTTAACACCAATAGGAAAATATATGATAGATTGATAAATGTACACTACTTATTCAAAACTGAAATAAATACTGGGCTGTGTATTGTGTAGAAAGTTCAAATAAACACTTACTGAATTTAATTATGTACTTATCCAACTATACCATGTAGTAAGTAATGTTGAAAATTCTGTTGTTGGTTTACATATGAAATTTAAATTGTTTCATTCTGGAGTTATTGTTTATTAATTTTAAAAGTTTGAAGGAAATGCAGTATTGGATATTAGTTTTAGGTATTCCAGACATCTACATTGGCAGTGCGATTATTTCATTATTAATTCTTAATACAAGTTAATAAGATAAATATTATATTAAAATAACTTTGGTTTGTTGATTTATTGTTTGTTAATCTCACTATTTTTTATGAAGAATTATATACCAGTAATTTTTTTGAATAGACTAAAACCATGAAAAATTTAGTTCTAATTATTTACTTTTGTGCAAATAGAGTTTAGATCATGAGAATCTCCAAAGATTGGCTATAAGGTTTTGATTTTAATTGTTCCTTAAATACTATGTTATAAGAGATGCATTTAAGAATAATAAGTGTATTGTAGGTATATCTATATTATAAATAAAATGTACCATTGTCTCAAAATAACCAGATATTTTATTTATTTCAAATAATACATTTGTATATTAAATACAAGATAATGAAGCTTCTTACATCTAAGAATAACCACACTGATCACTTGGTCTGTATTTATGAAATAATATATTTGTACTTCAACTTTTTATATAGATGTTTCATTAGGCAATCATTCATATTAACTGATCTCATATTGATATTTGACTTCTTTGATTTACAAGCAGTTATCATAAGCATATTTATCCGGCTAGAGGGTTTGCATGAATAGTGACACTAGTTATCCTTGCTTCTGTTAAGGGCCTGAATGTTTTCGGGTTCACTGGTAGTTTTTCTAGATCATCTAAGGCTTCAAACCCGTCAATGACTCTGTAATAAAAAAAAACATCGTTAAAAGATACATGATATCAAGGAAAACACACCATGCCTATTTCCCGTCAAAGCATCCCTTTTTGTATAATTACAGTGACATTTTGTCAGTGAATATCTGATGCTCATACTCACTAATTAGAGCTAGTGTTTAGTCTCTGAGTGATCACATATTAAAAATTAAAAAATGTAAGGAACGTTTCCCACAGCATAGGTAATAAAAAGTCAGATTAAGACACTGCAACTTAGACCCCATCTGTCACATTGGGTACTAGCCTTCACTCAAGGCCATGTTTTACCAGATTTTGCCTCTCCAACTTGGCAAGATCACCACACTTCATATACACAAGTAGTGCATAATCATCCATCTATATACAGAGAACAAGACGCATTCATTAACACTTATAACGATCATTAACCCTTGCGGGGTAGTCAGAGGTTCAAGTTTCCATCTATGCAATTGCGAAGGTACTTATTCTATGGACACCTCAAACCCACGTGTTTACCAGGTAGTCAGTACTCAATGTGACCGGTGGTCAGCCATGTCGCCATTTACAAGCACTAACTATTACCAGTTCAACAAACAAGTAGGTTTCCCCACGATGTTTTCCCTCACTGTATAATTTGATGCATTTCGTAAATGTTTTTTATTACGAAAATGTACATAGAAATTTCATTTCCATTGGTACATGCCCAGCGGGATTTAAAAAAAAAACAAAGAACAAGAAAGTACTCAAAAACAACTACTCACTTTCCAAAAATAGTGTACTTGAGATCCAAATGTGGCTGCTCTCCATATGAAAAGAAGAACTGGCTGCCATTAGTATTTGGTCCATTGTTAGCCATGCTCACCATCCCTCTAGCTGTGTGCTGAAAATGACATAATTAAAATAATTACTAAATTGTACTGTGTACTTGCTAAATTCACTCTGCAGTTCAAATCATAAGTGCAATAAGAAGACTTTTCCAAATTCACTAACTTAATTTTTTTTTATCAGCAAAATAAGATCTACAGTAATTATTATATGACAACAAAGCATTAACATTCAAGTTTAACTTTAGATTTTTTCAGATCCCTAGTGTTCTGTGCTATTGGGTAATCAACACAAGAATATCTAAACTTAAAAGGTGTGGGAAAGATTGTGAGGAAACCTACTTGTTCCCCGAACAGGTAATAGTCAGTGCTTGTAATTGGTGACACACCTTACCACCTGTCATTAAGTAATGACTTACTGGTCAACATGTGGGCTCAAGGTAGCCATAAAATTAATACCTTCACAATTGTGGATTAGTTTCTCTTTTTGTCTAAGAGGGTTTAATCCAAAATATTTTGAATCGATCACTCAAGAGTAAATAACTAACTTATATTGGTCCAAAAATTGTAAGCCACTATGGAAATATATTGTCAAATCACAACAATTAAAACATTTACAGCACCTAGTTCTACATGTTTTTCATACCAACTAATACAGTTCTCAAACACAATGAAAGATTGTGTGGTATAGATTCTTTTGTATAAATAAATTTAAAAGAACTTACTTTTAATTCTTCACAAAATTCATCCTCAAATTTCCTGCCCCATATTGATGTGCCTCCTTTGCCTGTTCCTGTCGGATCTCCGGTTTGAACTATGAAACCCTAGAAGCAATAAGATTACTTAAATTCTTCATATTCACTGCAGCAATATAAATTAGAGCAGCACTTAAAAATGAATCATTTTATAAATGACATATGTATACAATGACACACATTCTACAACCTTCTTATGGGGTATTCAGTGCTTCATGTGCTTACATCAAATCGAATATAGTATATCCATAACAGGAAAAATAGGCCATTACAACTCATGTGCCTATATACAGCAAAACGGTTCACTACCTATCACATGTCTATCTAGTAAAATGCAGGCTTCAAGTGACCCATACCTAACATGCTTTCGAATATTCGGAGATGGGCACTGAAGCCTCCGACTACCCCGCCACAATAAAAAGTGAGTGTGCATACACAAGTCGTGAAGTGTATGTTGTTGTTGTTTACAATTCATGGTGTGATTACCCACCATGGAAATAACGTGTTATGAAAATGGCGATGTTCGGAAATGTTATTGAGTATTAATAATATTAATAGTATAACACGTGTTAAGCTGCTATAGCAGAATTAAATAATTATGTTTCTATTCATTTTAGGTTATAAATTTACAAAAAAAGGTTAATAAAATTGTATTTTGTTTTGAAATACGTACCTTTATATTTCTATGAAATAAACACCCATTATAATAGTCACTAGCACATAAAGCTAAAAAGTTTTCACAGCTTTTTGGACACAATTCGCAAAATAGCTCAATTTTAATATCTCCCACATCTGTGTGTAATGTTACAGACATTTTTTGTATTAATACGTACAAATACCGATATTTATATTCAAATTTAGTTTATTTTCGTTTAGTGAATTTCCTTGAGAAATTAGAAGTATATATGCAATTCAGCAACCTACTACTGCACTGCACAACAAACTTGTAAATAATACGAAACAAACGGAACGAACTGCGATAAATACAATGTTCTAGAAAGAGCAAAAATTTTGCCAAGAACAAGTAATTCAATAATTATGGATTTTAATGTTTCATTTGCTAGTTAATGAATTAATTACTGTTTAGTAATTGAATAGCTAACTCATTAGCTATTATGCTGTTTGATTGTGTTTTTAATTATTGTAGTAATGCTATATATTACAGGTAATTATACTTATACTCATTATAAAACGATGCTTAAATTAAATGTTTTGTCAATAGAAATGCAATTAATAAAATTACAGATTTTGCCACATATTTAAATCCTATCTGTCCATTATATTAATGAACGTTTATGAGACAAAGAGGTGGTAGTATTGTGACAAACTGTAATTCAGTCCATCACTCGCTATCATTCGACCGTTGGCTGCCACTCGTATAGTCGGTTTAGAATGCCTTCGTAATCGAATCGTTTGTATGTCGTAGATGTTCTGCAATTTGTTTTGAATATTAGACTGCGTTTGAAAATAGAAGGCGGACTTAACGCACAATTATTTATTTATAATGACCATAATTATTACGAGTAACATAAAAAACCTTTAACTCATTCGACACCGCGCCATTTTTCAGCGTCTAACTAGCGGAGTCGCCGTACAAACGGTCATGAACACGCTAGGCATGTCCACGGCTCTGCGAATTAGAGAAAATGAACACGCCACGCGTGTCCACTGGCTCTACACGAAGTTTAATGTTTCTAAATACGTTAATAATACATTGTGGTAGTTTATTTCCTTAGTTCTGTTTATGCAACGAAAGAGATAAGGTTGTGGCAACAGTATAGTGATTTTAAACCAGGAATTATGGCGGAATATGCATATTCTGGTAAATAGGTAAATTAAATATGATCTGATTCTCAAACTTACTTATATATTATTAAATTTATAATATTTTTTGTTGTTTGTATGGTATATAAATTATTTACTCATCTATCGACTAAAATCACTCATAAACATATTTTTTTGTAAGTACTAATGTTATAATAAATTCAGTAATAAGTTCTTGGCATTACACAAGGTATTCGTTTTTAGTGTAGAGAACGCGCCACTTAAGGTGGCAGATGGAGGCGTCGCTACAATTGCGTAATTCAGTGTTGCCAGTAAACACGCCAAAACTAGCACTCACTGTGCCATACGGCTCAATACATTATAGGTTTCATTTGTAACGGTCTTTAGTTGCAGAGCTATAAACTCAAATAAAACAAATTAATATATCAAAGTAAAAGTCAAAAAAATTTTATTGAAAATAGGCCCTATCACAAGCTCTCTTTGAAAGTTATCTTATGATCTAAGTATAAATTAAAAAAACTATTTCAAACATAGCACTGAGCATTGTCTTTACATATTTTTTACCGAGGTTAGTTAAGCGGAGACCCTAGCTTGGAGAAGAACTAACAAGAAACTCCGGAAATCAATTTATTATAATCACCCTTGACAAACATAAAAATTACAAAGAAAGTGCGCAAACACAACGCTGGTATTACTGAATTTACCGGTCATACAAAATTACACGCAATGGCGGAAACGTCAAATTTAGTTCCAAGTTTGCCGTCTGCCAACTTATGTGGCGCGATCTCTAAACATAACTTCTTTCAAAGTAGATACCACGTGAATATATGGTAATTCGTGTGGTAAATACCATGTACACAAATTCTTAATAAAATGTTTCATGTACTTTTCGAGACATAAGCATTCGCGAGGCGTGTCCGCGGCGTGGCGAGTAGAATTTTCAAGAACACGCTAGGCGTGTCGTTGGCTCTGAATGAGTTAACTAACGGTGTATAATTCTGAATGAATCGTAAGTGTTATTTTGTAGGAACACAAATGGAATATTTTACAATCATTGGATAATTAATAAAATGAAACCATACATTTATTTACAAAACAAATTATTTATTAGCTTTATTTACAATCATTAAAATAGTACGTAGATTCAAATTTCTATATTACCTTATTTCCAAGAAATAAATTCGAGACTAGAAACCTAATTATATATTTATTATGTTTATCTTGAAAAGAAATATGTGTGTACATATAGTATCCATAGCAAAAGCAAAAATACTAACGTAGGTTCTCCAGTGAGCTTTTCTCATAATATATAAATTCACACTATATACCATATAGCCTTTTATATTCTTCAGACTTAGATCCATAAGTACCTACAACCTATATAACATATTATTCAGTACCACCCGCCTTTTCATTCTGTCCCGCATGAGGTTCGTGTATATTTTCATCCAATCCCACCATTCCATAGTCACCCAACAGCCTCCGACCTTCTGGGTCAAACGGAGATCTCAAATGCAGTTTCGCCGGGTACCATTTACCCATAACTTCTAATTCATATTCACCCTGTTGCAGGTAATCTTTGGTGACTTCTGAACCGTTGTTGGATACGTAACCAATACCTATGGGCTGGTCTAGGTAGTAACCGTAATCACCCCTTCTTAGGAAGCCCACTGGCTCACCGTTGCGAATGATAGCCTCGTGGCCGTATAATGCGATCTAGAAATAAAAAATAAAATAATGATAACACATACTCAATATGGTAGTTACATTACTTGACTGTCCTTTGACACAATAAATTATATGAGTGTTTATTGAAAAAAAAAATCATTTTCGTAAGATTATTTATGAATAGAAAAAGTTTCAATTAATGAAGTAATGGTAGATATATGTAATACGCATCACAACTGCGGGACATACAAACTAACACATTTTCATATGCTCTTACGAATGAAAACCGTAATCTCACTAACAACTTTTGGTTTCCAATACGACATGCCTATAAGATTTTTCATTGTCTTGGTAAATACAATATAAATATATACAGGTAATAAATATATATACAATATAAAGTTACCTTTTCATCTAAGGTGAAGAAAGCGTATTTTTTGGTGACTCCATTTTTCCTAGCTTTAGTAACAACGTCGTTGCCGATATAATCACCGTCCTTTCTGCATGTGAAGCCTAGATTAGCTTCAACAGGGTTGTCTTCACTTCTTAAATCAGTGTTCCATAGATGGTAACCTAATAAAATATGAAAATTTGTTATTTCTGTATTTTATTTTTATTATTTTATAATACTTTGGATTGGAACAGTTCCGACAAATTTATGTTGTTATGTAAGGGTTCCAACAATATGATTAACTATTTCTAATTTTGTATAATACTAATTCTACTATAATGTCCTAAATCAAAACCCCTCCATGTAAGCTTATCTAACATAAGAAAAACTCCTTGTACCATACCTTTTTCCGCACTCAACGACGTGAGCGCCCGCCATCCAGCATTGACCAATCCCGTTGCCTGAATCAATCCCCTATAGACTTGCACGGCATGGGACGACGGTATATGCAGTTCCCAGCCCAATTCCCCACTCCAACTCATGCGTAGAGCTCGGCAAGTATACATTTTGTTATCTGGCGAATGAGGCGCTCGGGACACGGTTATCGAGCGATGGTTGTTCAAGGGGAACGCGTCGTTTGAGAGTCCCGCGTCTGTGTAGCGTTGCAGGATTCTTTGGCTGGAATATAAGTAGGGAATGAGGGTTGTTATAGAGAATATTAACGACTCTTTGCTAAAGAAGATATTTAATTATTCTATTATTATTTAATTATTCATCACATTTGGCATGTTGTGGATGGTAGAGTTTTTTTGTTTGATTTATAACGGTTTCTAGTTGGCTATCGTTTGAGGAATACCTCTGAAAACTACTAGATTCTTAATCAATTTTTATGTCATACATACATAGAGATAGTTTGGTAAAGAGATCATACTTGTATATTAATCCCGAAGGTCGAGTTTTAACATCGTACAAAAAAATCATTCAAACTTTATATCATTCGACAAAAAAATTGTAAGTATAAATAGACCTAGTCCAGGACGTAAAAACTAACTAGCTACCGTTCTTCCCGGCAAGTTATAGGAGGCAAATAAGATGCTAAGGGTAAATAGATTCTATTCGGCGATGGGCAACCTGTCACCAGTGTTCAGCCCCAACATTCGCCCTAAAAAGTGACCTAGGAGATATTATATTTCTGAAGTTCTGTCAACCCCGAAAGAGATTAAAGGACGTGAATGTATATTTATATTAATAAGTATGTATAGATAAAAATCAAAGAGTATAATACCTGTTTGGCCCCTGAATACTAAGAATACACAATTGTTTAGTGACATCTGTGATTGTGGCCCGGAGATTGTGCTTCTGAACTATTTTCCTGAGATGCGCCAGAGTGTGAACGGCATTGAATCCACTGGTCACCACGTAATATCCTCTGCCCTAAAATATAAGAGACAAGCAAGATGTAAAAATAATTATCTTGAAAGTCATGTAGTGTAGCGAAAAACACAACAACGTTTTTATTAAGGTATATGTAATAATACATAAGTTCACAAACACGGTAATAAAACTCAATTCTTATAGGTTAACTACGAAAGGGTTTGAAGAACGTGAATGTAAGTATATATGAATAAAATGATGGATAATATAAAAAGAGATAACAAATATTAGAGTAAATTACCTTGAAGATTGGTTCATGTAATTGTCCCACTGCCGCCCTCTATAACGCTCACTGTCAAGTCAGCTTCAACCCCTCCTTTCTCGTTGAGGGCCAAAGTGTAGACAACTCTGAAAATTGAAAATAACATTACGTACACTCAATCGTTGTATATCAAATACATACACATATAAATACGTCACGTTTGTTTGCATGATTTTGTATAATTTGTTACGTAAAAAATCACTGAATACTAGTATTATAAACACATAGCAAGATGTGTTTTCTTTTAAGGGAATGCTTTTAATTTTTTAAGAACCGTTTTGTAATTACCTCTGTTTAAAATAAGTTTAGCTCGTAAGCTTGTAACATTTGGGTGCTCAAGAGCAATAATTATAACTGAAAATAAAATGTACCTGTCAGTTTTATCTTCCAAATTAGCCGTGAATGCAAGTTCAGCGACCCGCTGAGCGTCGGGACCAGTCAAGTAAAACTTCCCATAGTAAGACATGTTGAACAGAGCTGCACCATTGCGACATGCCAAAGCCTCCTTGCCAATCTGAAATAATATAAATAGTCAATATTACTGTTTACTATCAGACTGAAATGCTACGTCAGATCATGGAAGCTTGAAATTTATAAATAAAACAAAACAAACGCGTTCACGAACATTAACCCTTGCGGGGTAGTCAGAGGTGCAGGTGACCATCTCTACAATTGCGGAGGTAATAATTCTATGGCCACCTCGAACCCACGTGTTGACCAGATAGTCAGTACTCAATGTGACAGGTGGTAAGCCGTGTCACCATTTACAAGAGCTAACTATTACAGGTAGGTTTCCTCGTGATGTTTTCCCTCACCGTAGTATTCGACGCATTTCGTAAATGAAATTTTATTACAAAAATGTACATAGAAATTAATTAAATTTCATTTCCATTGGTACATGCTCAAGCGGGATTTGATTCCTGTACCCACTGATACAGAGTCAAGCCCTAAACAACTGAGATACGCAAAAAATATATATGTACTGTTAATAGACTTTCCGTCCCAATATTTCTCGACTCCCTTCTCCTATTTCAATATTTTAGTTAAGAATAATCATATAGGTAACGCTTGCATTTATGACCAAACACGTTTAACAACTTCATTTGAAATAATATAAGCGAACATTGAGAGACTTAATTTAATATTATACCTACTCCTCTAACTGTTTCTATGCATTTACTTACAAGATCATGGTGCTTGGAGAATCCGAAAGTGTAGTCTCCCTTCAACACTTCTTCGTATCTGAGGTCCAAGTTACGCGGGTAGTCACTGGTGCCTCCCCAGTCATACAGTTGGACTCTTAACTGGAAATAAGATTACGTGGTAACGAATTAATGCAACATTATGGACTTATTGGTCTAAATTCGGATAGAACATATAAGTGAATAATTGGTTATGACGCTGTTTTAGCGTTCTGAGGAAAATATTACACTGGTTGCTTATTTGGAATAAGAAATTCATTAATTACCATTTGATTTTATAATATGACCACATGACGAGCATTCGATTATACTGTTTTCATTTTCATTTCTTTGACTTTACATATGTATTTCAAAAGCAAAATAAACATGAAAAGTCACGTATAAACGCAAAAGCATTAACAATATCACAAAATCACAAAGAACACTCTAAATATCTACTTCTTTTTAGACGTTCAGCCATCTAGATTATTCCTTATCGTGACTTTTACTATTTACCTTTTCTCCAGGCATGAAGAAGCCGGGTCGTTCCCACCCTGCCCTGTACTGCATGAAAGCGCCAGCGTCAATAAGCTCCTGGTGCAAGGCGTCATGACTTGAGTCTCTTCCCGCCAACGGTTCGTCGTTTGGATAGACCACACTAGAACAATCAATTTGGTATATTATTTCAAGCTGTATGTTGTTTATTATAGATGTCATTTGTTATTTTTTTATTTTTAGTTATTGGCACCACGAGTTTTAGTAGCAGCAGTATTAATTAAGATACTCAATTGTTTAAGATGTCTCTTCACATAGGGATGAGTATTTATTTGGTCATCAAAAAGCTCAACCCACTGTATAAAGTAAATAAATGCAACGTATAACACTGCAAAGGAGCTTTTAAGATATCTACAATAGAGGAAATACACATTTTGTAGCCAAGATTTATGCTCATATGTATTATTAAAAGATATTCAATGCCAAGGATTAATACAAAATTAGCTAACAATATAGGTAAGTAACAAAACTCTTTAATCGCAATATAGATATACATAAATATAGTTTTTTAATTCCATTATTTACCTGTAATTCTTGACGTAAGCCTCGTGACTGCTCTCGCGAACCCAGTTAGGCCGCGACATCTGGGCGTTTGTGAACCGACGAACGTCAAATGTGAACATGTTGTAGTTTGGTCTGCAACAGTAACAATACTTTCAGCGAAAAATAAAACTAGTAACACTATGCAACATCAAAAAAATCACTGATACCCCGAGTGATGATTCGTATTAGGTATACTTAGTAAACAACAGAAAACAAATTCATAACTTTGTATCACGTCCCAAAACATAAATAATAGAAATCTTACTTTATTTACGTTCCGCAACATTTGGTTGAGGGAAGTTATAAAATTTTATCATAGATGTGTACAAAAGTCATCAGAACATTCAGATTATTTATAAATCTACAAAATGCAACGTGTTTGTATCAATTCTCCTGACTTATTTTGTTATGTTTGAGGTCAATTTAGTCCTAAAAGTGAAGAAAACCCAATTTCGGCTCTGTTTGAGACGTGTTATGAAGCTTATTTTAAAATTGCCATTAAAAATAAAGACAAATCGTGGGTGCTTAATATATGTTGTTTAAAATGCTCCAAATATTTTAGGGTTGCAGCCTGGCTATACAAAATATTGTTGCTTTTTCTGTGAATGGGATAGCAAAGCGCGTTCAGAACACTTCATTAAACAAAATTGGCCTTAAAGATCTGGTTTAGTGATTGGTCAGAAAAATGTGAAAAAACGAATCATTAGTATCAACTGAGAAAGTCATTTTACCCCTGTTACACATCAACTTGGTTTGATAAAGAATTTTGCAAAAGCACTTCCCAAAGACAAACCTGGATTTTAGTTTCTTGAAACAAAATTTCCTAGCAGCCTGAAGCGAAAATTAAAGAAGGAATTTTCATTGGTCTTGACATAAAAATTTTTATCAATGATCCTGCTTTTTTATCAAGCCTTAGTCCTACTGAAGAAAATGCATGGATGGCTTTTGTCGACGTTACAAGAAATTTCCTTGGCAATTTCAAATCACCAGATTTGCATGAAAAAATTAACAGGATGCTGGATGCATATCACAAACTAGGAAGCAATATGACATTGAAAATTTATTTCTTACACTCCCATTAAAGTTTCTTTCCGGATAACATGGGTTCAGTAAGTGATGAACACGGAGAAAGATATCATCAGGAAATAGCAGAGTATGAGAAGCGTTACCAAGGTAGATGGGAGCCAGTGATGGTTGCAAATTACTGTTGGAGCCTCCAAAGGGATACTGAGACTACTGACCATAAGAGGAAAGCCAATAGTTCAAAAAAAAATTTTTTTTATTGTACAATAACAATCTATGTCGCTATTTCGTACGATTTTAAATAAAATCAATAAATGCGTTTCACTAATAAACTTGATGTGATACAACAATTTTATTTTAATATTTCAAACAGTATTAAGGTAGTGAATCATAATTACATACTGGGAACCCAATGAATTTTAATTTTTTTAAATTTGTTGCATAGTGTAATCAAACACGCTACATATAATTTTATGGTTAAAATTTTGCCTACTGTGCTTTGTAACTGATAGTTTATACAATGTTATAAAAAAGTTTCTGCAACTTCCTTCTGTTTATTTAAGAAACTTATTTAAATATTACTTTAAGTAGATTTATTCGTTTATGATCTAGAAAGCTGTCACCTATATAATGTTCCGTGGTTAATAACTTACGCGATAAGTCCCGTTAGCTATTAATCATGAGTATAAATCGCGAATCTCTTAAAACTATAATGTTCCGTGTTAAAAATTGTACAACCTGGGTAACTTTCTTTAAATTAACCAAAGTGATATCATGTCTCCAGGATTCTATTTACCGTGAAAGGGATCCAGACTTGATAAATCACATATATAACATCACATAATGAAAATATTCATATACACTGATCCTTACCTTCCACTGACAATCCATTCAGCCAACTGAATTGCGGATCCAGCCGTGAACATCATCCCTGCAGAGTTATAACCGCAGTTGTGATACAATCCTGTAAAAGTAAATTATTAATTACATATGTAAACTGCACTTTTAATTGAAATAAAGTGTGGTAGTGTAGAACTAAGGTAGATTAGATAAACGAGATCAATTTTATTATATATTTTCTGAGTCGAGAGAACTCGCAGCCATATTACCACCGCGGCACAGATAATATAATACCGCGGTAAGGTTTTGATATAGCCTAAAACCCTTAATCACCTTAAACGACATGTTGGAACGAAATCTAGCTTCTTCACATTTTATTTATGTGTCCGCCACCGCGGGAGACAAAGTACAGGTGAAATTTAATAATTAGGTAAAAAAATTTTCAAAAACTTTACCGAAAATATTAGGATCTTCGCCCATAATAGGTTTGTGGTCAGGCGTAAACGACTCGGGTCCACAAACAGTGCTCTTGACACCAACTTCTCCTATTTTTGGACAAAGCGTCACTGCGTTTGACATGTGGACACCGAAGACGTCCCAGTCCAGTTCGTATAAGTGGAATTGAAGATTATCTGGTAGCTGTAATGAATGCCAGCGTTCAAGTATTAATAGATTTAATAAAAGTTAATAAGTACAAGGATAAGATCCACGATTAATTCTAGATCTCCCTTTACCTTTGAAGAGGCTATAGTCAGAGTATTTAACAGCCAATTAGCTTATCTGTTTCATTCAACGGAAATTACTAGTATCTAGAGTTCAAAGACAATGTCTGCATAAAACCTGGCACAGTACACAGGCAGTTTACTATACTTATTTATTTATTTAAAAGGAAACAAAACAGTAACAAACCAGATATAGATACAATTATTAAAAATATATGCTTAAATAATTAAGTTTACTACATTATATATGTTTCACTGAGAACAAAAACAGACAAATTATAATATACTTACTTGATCCAACATAATTGGGTTCGGCTCGTAGCCTCCAACGCTGACAGTTTCGCCTTGAATCTTCAAATACAGGTTCACATCATGGTCTCGTACATTAGGCCCACCTCGTACCTCTTTGATAGCGTCGCAAACAACGTAGGCGTGCTTAAATGGGATTATAGGGAGAGAGGGAATGCCTGCGAAACGAGCTATACGAGGTCCCCATGCACCTGTGAATGAATAAGTAGTTACGAGTATTTTAATATAAGGCTACGGCTATAATATAGTCTTAAATTTACCACACTCTGCACAGTATTTGATATATCTTTTTGGGTCATAAATGCTAACCTTTGTTTAGAAATAAACAATGTGTATTAGTCGTATTGTATCGTCACACTTTCATTCGGATTTTGGCACTTGTCTTGTACTTGTATCAAATAACTGTATGCCTTGAGATTAAATAGTATTAATCCAAGCTTACTTGTTGTGCCATGATCAAAACAAGTAAAATACGAGATCGTCACGATTGGATATAATTAGGTATGTAATGTAATCAGTAATCGGATCACCAGTCAAGTAAAAAGCTTAATGTAGCCTAAGAGTAATCAAACTATGACAAAGTACAAGGGACAATAGTTTGAAACTTTCCCTATTTGTGAGTGCCTATAGTTTACGAGTAATTTTATCACAATATACTAGCGTGAACGTGAGTACATACATACCTCCACAGTTAACGACACATTTCGTCTTGATAAACCCTTTGTCAGTATGCACTCCAGTCACCTCCTTATTGCCGAGGGAATTGTGAGAATAGTGAACGTCACGGACTGGACATTCTTCATATACCTGCAGATAATACATGTGTACATATAATATTTTCCAATTAGGGTAATTTTACCGCTTTGGTAACTTAAGATAGATATTTTATTCATGTCTCTGACTTCTTAAACATTACATGCAGACATTTATCGATCGCCAATCTAAACAATTCTTACTAATATCTTTCGCCTCAGTCACACCAATGAACCTTCCACTGCATACTCTTCTGTTTTTCACGCTACAACCGTTTTAAGAAACATCGCATTGTATCACAATGTCTATCAACTTATTATAAACTCTCAGACGAAAACACCTCTAACACTAGATGTAACTGAATTAGCTTGCACAAATTACCCATAATATCGAGCCAGTACTTACATTAGCACCCAACTGCTTTGAAACTTTGACTAAAGCAGCACATGCCATAGCCGGATCTATGGTGCCGTCTTCAGGAGCATATAGCGCCATCTTGAATGCCGACGGGTCAAGAATGGGAAGCAGTTTTGTCGCATCATTAGGACTGAGCACCTCACTTGGAATTCCCAAGGCATTGCCTAAAGTGTGTAGACGCATGTATTCCTGGGTGCGAACCTGGAATGGACGAAGTATTAGATTGAATTAATGATTATTACGAGAGAAGTCTACGTAAATAGAATATCTGTAGCTCTTATGAAAAAAAAGGTTAGGAAGTATTATATAACGTCCCTAAAGAGTTTTTATACCTTAAAATAATATAAACTCTTTGGGAACTTGAAACGTTCTGTTCTAACAGTCAGTACCTACATAGAGGTTTTACTAGTGCCAAGACAATAAAGTGTTTCATCAGTGCCAGGAAAATTTATCAAAATGACAAAAAAAGACAAACGCGTTGACGACCCTTAACCCTTGCGGGGTAATCAGAGTTTCAGGTGTCCACCTCCGCAATTGCGAAGCTAGTAATTCTATGGCCGTCTCGAACCCATGTGTTGACCAGATAGTTAGTACTCAATGTGACAGGGGCGGTAAGCCATGTCGCCATTTACAAGCACTGGCAAATTACCTGTTCGGGGAATAGGTAGGTTTCCTCACGATGTTTTCCCTCACCGTAGTATTTGACAGATTTCGTAAATGTATTTTTATTATCCAAATGATGTTTAGTATAATCCATTGAAAATAAATATCGACTAATTATCATTAATAATTTACTTACGTCACTCCTAGATATAAAAAGACCACCATTATTAATCCATCCAGCATAATCATCGACTTCATTTTTGAGATCATGATAAACTTGTCTGGAATCCCTCAAGAGACGACTTTCAAGGTCGCTAGGTCTCAAAGACCATACTAAACCTGAAAAATAATTAATAATAATAATACCCTAATTAACAATTAGATGGAGACAGAAAACATCGGTAAAATTCTTCATAATCGTTTTTCGTTCTAAATTTCGGTGTCAATCATTTACTTAAGACATTGCAGTGATAAAATGTCGATTAAGTGTAAACATTTATACATTTACAGTTTATTTATCATCCAATTATAATAATTAAAACTACATAAATATTTCTGGTAGGTACATATAAAAATAGTTGTAGATGATAAAGTTTCACATTAATGACACGTATCTTCTAACATCCTTCAGAAACTATAATATTTTTTAAACATAGGTAGGAATAATGAGTTCTTATTTAGAATTAGGTATCTAAAACTCATAGCTACATTTTTTTACAATATATAGCAATAACACACATACACGTCCCGTACTTCCTTTCGGGGTGAACTGGACCTCACAGCCGTAATTAATCTAGTCGTTGGTAACTTACCAGCTGTATGCCATGTCGTCCCGCTGGTTATTTTAGAGCGCTCCAATAGAACAGCTTTAACTCCTCGTTTTGAAAGCTGGTACAACGTATTGCAACCTGCTATACCGCCACCTGTTACCGGAAAATAGCATTTGTTAAATATACTATGCACTGAACAGGGGCCTTAGTCCACTAATGCATGTTAGCACAAACGCAGTTCAATATCAGATCAGTAATGGTGTGAAGTTGGTAGTAGATTATACTTAAAAAATTGCGAAATTTGTCACTTTTCCTAATCCACTACCAACTTCACACTATTACCTACTGTTCTGTTATTAAACTGTTATTTTGCAAAAGCATTAGTGGACTATGGCCCAGAGCAGTTGATAAACCCTTGTATTGTACGATAAGTTTACATGGACACATATATAAGTACGTCTTATCAGCTCTTTTGGGGTGAACAGAACGCAAAAGATATAAAACCTCCTCAGTCACTTTTAGTTTCTCTATCTGAACTATGATGGCCATTGATGTGTAATGTTAGCCTGTAGGCTACTAGCCTTTTGCCTATAAATAGATTCAATAGATCCTCGATTCCGTATTTGGATGGAATCTAACGAAATACCGGGCAGAGGTGCAAGTAAACACAGTAGTTGTAATATAACTCAATTGCATAAGAAACCATTCTTATGTAACAGAAAATAAATGCAAGTATATAGTCTACAGATGATAACCTATTTGCTCTCAATAAAATATGATCTAGATTCTGAGATAATTATGTAACCTACTATGATGCACTTAGATACAATCACGTAAAGTCATTCCTTATGGACTTGACAGTACATTTGTCCATTGCAGCCATATATGCTAGGTTTCGACCAAACTATCGTGGTTCAGTTATCATGGAATATGTGATACTATATACTCAGTTACAAAAGGTACTGTATAAAAATGCTACCTTTTTAAGCAGATTCAAAATAATAGCTTACAAATGAACACAAGTATCTAGGTACACTTACCAATGATAACAACATCAGCGGAGCCCGCAATGTCTGTAGTAGACGAAGAACATCTTTTTATAGGGATCTGCTTTAGGAATTTCAACTTTTCCACTTTCACTCGTCCATTGATAAGGGCCCTGAGCATTTTTGTTTATTTATTCAAAATATTGAATTATCATAAGGGAGAAGACAGCGTCCGTAAACAACGATTGTATTTTAGAAACTAACCGATCCAATTGGGTTTCTACGGTCGCTTATCTAGCAGGGGTCAAAAGTAATATCAATAGGTAATTAGTTTGCTCGTCTTTTGTATCAATGCAAACTCTGGATACAATCGTGCTTTTACTTGAGCTAACATCTTCTTATACAAATAGTTAAACGACAAACATACAATATAGAACCAATGGTTTTATCCCAAGTTTTCTCATTATTAACAATTATGGTAGAACGAGTAAATTACTAACTTTTATCAAAGTACGACATGTATATAACGCGAAATTAATTTTAATAATTAACCAAAATGAGTCAAATACTCTGGAGCCTTTGACCATACAATAACAAGAAATATTCACGTTACAGATTATAAAATTTTTGAGCAGAGAAACAATAAAATCCATATTAAGATTTGATAAATAAGAATGAGCAGAGTAATAAAAAGTGCAACTGTGGTAAATATTGCGGGAGCAAATCATTAAATATCTTGGCTTGTATAATACCATATTATAAAAGACAATTCTATAGAACAAAATCAATGAAGTAGTAAAACTGTGGCCACAATAAAAAGTGAGTATATACAAAAGGCGTGAAGCTTATGTATGCATAAAGTAAAACAATAAGTTTTACAATGACAGCATAAAAACATTTATTACAAGTCCTACGCCGATGGAAACTTTAATATTAATAATTTAATATTGTCTTTGTATGGTCAGATAACCCACTTCACTTTATTTTACGGCATTAAAATTACATAGAAAGCTCAAGTCTTTGTCTTAAACACCAGTACACAATAGGTAAACAAAAACAATACAACACTGTTATCATTAAAATAATTTTATTCACTATTTATATATTTGGCATATTTACATTTAAATGCTTTCAAAAAGGTATACATATATTTAGTAACTTAATAATAACAATTATATTAATTCTAAATGTTATTTAATTTATAAATTGCGATACAATTGTTTGCGGTGTGTAGACATAAATAGACTTAGAACATAAATAATACACACAATGAATAATAAACATTTAAATACAAGACATTAGAATTACCCTCAATAATGTTTTGTTGGTTACACAATCTACCCTGTTCTAGTCATTAAGGAATGCTTCGAAAATGATAGGGCAAGAAATTACGATAAAATTAACATAGTCAATTCTCATCTAATATTAGAAAAAAGACACATGGAATACAAATAAAGACAGTTTATATAGATTATAAAACATTTGATGCTTTCACATGTTAAGAGTTAGTGATAATATAGCGAACTATAATCAATAGTAATTAATTCGTGGAATCAACATTCAATAATTTGAGTACGTAAGAAAATAACTGACCATTTTTTATATACGCTTACAATAAACAAGACATGTTATCAATATAAAAAACTGATAGTATAACAATAATTATCTTCATTCAAAATATATAGTCACTATGACGCGTGAGAAGGGAATCATTTAAAAAGGGAAGTAGATCAGCACAATATAGTAATATATATTTATTAGAAAAGTGGAAGTCAATAATGCATAATGAAATAAATTGATACATTCACAAGCCAAGGATCGTTATAGATCTTATTACACAACTTTTGGATAGCTAATATAAAATTTATAGGCAAATTTTATTAATAATTAAACTAAATGCACATCTACATTAAGTATAAAAATACCGATACTTTTACCTCTTAATTTCATGGTAAATAATTGCTAATTTAATAATACTTCAAACAAAACATGTTTATATTGATTACAGCTTCTTCAAAACATTCTCCATTCATATCAGTGTTTATAAAATTACTTGTTTATCAAATACATTTTCATCATTATTGGAGAACAGACGCGCTAAGGTCAAAACGGTTCTTTGACCTAAACGAATGACTTGGTAATTGCTGAACTATGTTTATTTGATAATTATGTATATATAAATTATTTTATCAGCCGAATATACGTCACGCGAAATTGCGGAGGTGTGAAATTCTATCATATGTTTCCATGGTCATAGGTGATGTATTTTACAATGCTTACTATATTTCAAATAATACATATGCATTCTAGATTTAAATAAATACAACGTAACATAATTTGAGAAATCAGCTGTTAATTTTTAAAGCTTTTACTGATCGAATTTCTATTTCCAAAAATCTTCATTCCAAATTTAAAAAAGGAACAGATACTTAGTCCAAAAGGCACATTTATAAAGACTTCGACGAAAAATAGGTTAAACAGGATAGGTACTACACTATGCAGCGATCAAGCCAATCAAGTCAATTGCCAATTGAACTATATATAACTGCAGTGTACGCATGTTTGCACACATAACGCGTGACCTAGCTATTTATTGCAAAAGGTAAACATGTTTATATGCAAAGGGCGTAAGTTGGCAAACGAACGATTTTTTTTTAAAATATATCTCTAGTTCAAGATTATCGAAGAAAAAAATAGTATCCTGGAATACACAGCAGCGAATAACTTACTCAATATTTATTCTTTTTTATGCATAACATCGAAATATTATTCAAACATATACATATTAAAAATACTATCTTTGATATTAAATACACACTAAAAACTGTTTTTTGAAAAAAGAACAATAGTAATTAATTTAATGTACAGTTGAAAAATGTATGTTTACACTTGCCTCGAACAAAATAAATCCTTTTTTTTCCCCAGGTGAGTTCAAGTAACGCATAGACATAGACGCATCAACAGACTAAGCTTTCTTTGGAATGTTATTAGATATTATAAAATTTATGTGCGAATCCAACCTTATCTTCATATAAAAGTAGCAGCATCTAACACAGAATATATCTCGCTATCACTTGCAAACAACGCTGTTTGTTCCCGAGAGCGAGCAAGAGGTCAAAATGTATCAGAGATAAAAACGTATTATTTTAAGGTTCTAATTAATTTGTTAAACATACTATACACTGAAAGGTTATAAAGATTTACTACTGCAATGCAATATTTCAGTGTTAATTTGTTCTTAAAATCCATTACCAAATAGTAAAAAATGAAAAAGACAGTTACTAAATAATATTCAGTATATTGGTTTCCTTCTCTCATTTATAACACATCTCTAAAGTCTTGAAAAATAACCGTAGCGCCATCTATGTTTCATTCGAAACATCTTTCTCCTTACATTATACTCATATACAATATCTATACAACCTTAACCTAAATAAGCCAACCTCATACGTGGTGTGGACTCGATACCCTGGGCGGAGTGAGAGCCAGCCTCTGGGCCCTCGCTGCATGTTCGCCTGCCGCAGCCAATACGCTTGCTTCGAGCTGTGTCCGAAGAGCTACCAGTTCCCTTGTCCGTTGGAATATCGGGTCCTGTTGTAGAAAAAGGGTTAGTATATAATATTTGTATGTGTTTAAATAAAAAAACTTGTAATAAATAATCGAGGTTGATTTACTTCATCAAATAATTATATTTTTTATAAGAACTAGCAGAAGCTTATAAAAATTTGTACTTTGTTATTATTTATACTGATCGCAAAAAGTTGACAATCGAAGTCAAAATATAAAGTGACAGCAGTAATATTGTACTTTGACGCATTACTCTGTGGCAATCACTATATAAATGACGCACATAATTCAACACCATCACTAACAACGTAATGCGGTATTATGATAAATCTATTATTAATTATACTTTGTACTTATAGTAAAATCTTTACCAATCAAATGTTACCCATTTATAATAATAATAATTTTATTTCTCCGGTAAGCTCCACTAACGAAGCCTGTGATGGAGAGCATCGCTCTTCCTCATTACACAGTAAAAGTATATTGTTTGAAATTTCTTATACAATACAAAATATAATATCATTAAACAAATTGGGTGTGTGTGTGCATGCGTGTGTGTGCGTGTGTGTGTAACCCAATTATTAGATAATACTATACTAGTGTTTTACTAAATTCATATAATGTGCTATTATTATTAGAGCATACTTTGTATACTCTTGACTTACATCTTAACTGAAAGCCTATCCCTTACTAACCTGCTGCCTCATAGTAGGATTCCACCTGCAGTACAATGACTTCCACAGCCTAATAACCCTTAGCGACGCTATAGGCACCAGAACAGTGTGCTGTCTGGACCCCGAACCCGGGTCCCTGATTGCACTAGTACCCGGGCCGGAATACTGGGGGTTTAGGTACACGTCTTCGTGGCTATTAATGTAGGACCAAAGAGATATCGTTTTCCTTTTCACTTCTGTAAAAGAAAGGGAAATAGGTTTAGGAGTTATTGGTTAGAAATTATTTGAAGATGTTTACAAAGAGATTGAATTATTGACATATATTAGCTTTTGATCAATATAGAGTATCCTCAAGATAGTCAAATGAGTCATTATGATATGTTTTAATTGAAAAAATAAATGTTTTTTTATTCAAAACATAACATAAGTATAAAGGGATTTACAGGGCTTCGAGGCTATTAACCTGTTATTAACATTCCTTATCATTACCTTCACAAACACGACACCAACGCTACTGGAACATCATATCTCTCCCAACTTCATCCAGAAAGTGATAGATATACATATATGATATATGTTCTTATATTATCTCACAGATTCAGTCCACCTTCCTACAAAGGCACTTGACTATACATATTATCGGACGTAATTCAACATCCATATAAATTCATATAATACATATAAGTACACCATCCACCCACCTTCCTTAACCCTCTCCCTCTCCGTATTAAAGAGGAAGGTGCCAAAGCGGCAGGAGTACAAATGGTCCACAATAGTCATCAGTAGCCGCTCGTTGAACTCGAACGCCGTGGGGTACTGCTGTTGAAGCTGCCACACGCAGTCTACCCACTGGACGAATACAGGCGACCGGTCCGCGTCCGAATGCCTCTCGTCACCGTGGCCTACTCGCTAGTTATAAATAGGTCGATTTTAGTATATCTTAGTCTTATAAACAGTATCATATAGTTTTTATTATTTTAAGATCACCTAAGTTAGGTACAGATACAAAAAACAAAAGAAAGGAATAACGAATTTGTAGAATTGCTTTGTATTGATGAATATCACTACATAGTATAAAATAAAGTCGCTTTCTCTGTCCCTATGTCCCTTTGTATGCTTAAATCTTTGAAACTACGCAACGGATTTAGATGTGGTTTTTTTTAACAGATAGAGTCATTCAAGAGCAAGGTTTATATGTATAATAACATCCATTAAATAGCCAGAAGTGCGAAGCCGGAGCGGGTCGCTAGTCCTATATATTTTATTCGTCTTATTATCAGTATAATATCAGAGTTTTATTAGATAGGTTTGGTACACTACCAACCTAGTTACGATAAAACGAGTGTGTATACACAAGACGTGAAACGTATGTTTATGTATGTTTCATGTTTGGTACAGATACATTAAATTAAAGAAACAAA
The DNA here is from genome assembly GCA_030578115.1 of Leucoptera coffeella. Taxonomy (NCBI): domain Eukaryota; kingdom Metazoa; phylum Arthropoda; class Insecta; order Lepidoptera; family Lyonetiidae; genus Leucoptera; species Leucoptera coffeella. The sequence goes on from JAMBLF010001073.1 coordinate 24,105, forward strand.
TAATATCTAAAGCCAAGTTTGGATTGATTATAATAATAAATTAGAGTTTCTTAATAAGTGTGTGCGTAGTGCAAATAATAGAAAAGCATTCATGAGAACGTAGAAGCATACAATCAAATCAATCTCTCATAATAGTTGAATATATACAAATCACGCCCAATGCCCTGTACAGGGGTAAGCAGAGATCAAGGATCCCAAACTGTCCCGATCCTGAAAAAACACTTTCGCTTCATTAAGAGACCTCCTCAAACACCCTCAGCGGTTATAGGAACTTCCACCGTCACCCTTTTTCAATAATGCGTCTATCTGACTGTCATATATAGACACATACATATTTTGTCTTATTGGGCCGGCCTCTACTATATATACCATCTACCTAATCCGAAACAAACGTGATACATGTAAGTTAGTAGTGACATAATATAAGTAATATGTTAGTAAAAATCCTTACCAGTTGAAACTTATGTCCGAAAGACAGCCACTCCTTCTCAATGAGCACTTCGAAACCTCGTAAGGTCCTGTAGAAGGGGTCCAACATCAACATAGCCAGGGCTGTGAGTTGGGCAGTCCGGTCCCAGCCGTCGGAACAATGGACTAGCACTGACGTCTTGTGGTTTTCAACCTGAATAGGAATATTTTAAGTTAATTTAAACATGGTCAGAACGATTTTTATTATCTAAGTTGGATTTCATGAGAACAAAGTACGTTTACGCTGCTATAACATGGCAAAATGATAACTATTATCTGTTATAGATCTCTTGTCTATAGAAGCCTTTTAGGCTAGTATAACATATAAATAGGAATAAAGAATTACATGATATAAACAACAACACAAACAATAAAATTTTTTTTTAAGATGAACAATAAATAAACTTTATCCTATAAAATTTTCAAATTTACAGAAACAAGTTTGCGTTCATATAACACCTCTCGCTCGCGCGCCCTTAGCAGCTGTCCCCTCGCCTGGCAAGGTCTTATGCTGTTCAAGACCGCCTGGCATTGTACATATTTATTCTAAGACGTTTACTTAAAAACATATAAAAGTTTTAATTATACAGGATAAAGTTTATTTTACCTCATCAACTGTGCATTTTCTAATTCACCTGTCATGTACTTCTGCTTATTGAAATCCCCTGTAAATTTTTTTTAAGTTGAACAATAAATAAACTTTATTCTATAAAATTTTCAAATTTACAGATACAAGCTTTAAAAGTTAATTTATCTAACATTTAAAAAAATACAGGGGTTGATGACGTGCAGGGCTGACGCCTGCCAGGTCATGGCATTGCTTTTAGAATGCCATAAATTGTAGGTATGCAAATTTTTAACCTTACAGGAAGACCGTTATTCCCAGGGTTCACTGGCTCTTGGACTATTAAAGGATTTTTATCAAATATACTGGATTCATATTAACTGCAAATGAGTTAATAAGAGTATAAATTTGAAGCTTCCAACGAATTTATTTATTATAATTTATTAGCTAACAACTAACTTATTTGTAGTGTTTTAATTAGCTAACCTTGTCAACAATTCGCACTGCACCAGCCAGAATACATTTGATATGTTTCAGCCAGCACGTCGCTTCAATTCCGCTGAACCATCTGAAAAAAATGAATGACAAATTGAATTGATATTATTTAATTGAAAGTATTAATTGTATTATTGATTAGAAATGATTTCATTGATTTTCTAATGAAGTATTAAATTGAGTGAGTGAAATATACACGAATGTACAACGATGGAGCAGTACACTAATGTCCTAAATTTTACGCCACAAACTAATAAATCTGGATTTATAATTATCAAGCTATATTTTCATAATTATATTAAGTATTCACACAGATCAAGTGAGGCTGCTTTATAGACGGTGGTTTTTACATAATTTATACAATCTATTAAAATTAAAATTAAGAGTTAATTACATTGCAACAAAATTACATATACATTGCGAGAATTGTAACAACTTACCTAGTTTGGTCAATCTGGGGGAAACAAAGTTCCTTTAACTTCCTCAGGCTTTCTCGCATCACGTGAATGTTATGAATGTCCAGAAAAACGAGCTCAGCATTTTGGTATGCATCCTCGGATTCATAACTGAAATAATAATTACATTTTACATAAAAAAAAACCTGCTCATTGCCGAAAAGTCAGGTAGAAAAGGTAATTTGTTTATAAAATATACGCTATAAAACCGTTTTCTAGTAAACCGAATAAAATCAAACCTTGGGATTTGAGATTTTTTTTTCATAATTTGCTTCACTCAATCTATATAGTAATCGTTGTTAACAGTTTTTGATGAAACATTATCTAAGAAAAATCTCTCATCAAATCATCTTGGTTTTAGTTTGAATATTTATACATAAAATTTTGGTTAGTCCTTGTATAGATCTTTACCATTCCTTTTGTCTTTATAATGATGTCTGTTCCATTAAAGAATCTTTGTACAAGAATCAACCACCAATATATTAAGTTATTTATAAGCAACTTACCCGCCCCCTTTGGCTTTGTTAGCGATGGCATTGGCGCTGGGCCTGGCGTCCATTATGAAAAGTTTATGCGCTTGTGCATTCGCGTCCATTATCAACTGGATATAGCGCTCATCTTCGCGACTTCGCTTGCCGCTTACCTGTAAAGAATATGGCAATATGAATTATAGGAAGAAAATATAAATCTAACTATTTTTATGATACAAAATGTTCTTTTATTGTGAATGGTGTAAGTCTACAAATGGTGAATGAAAGTCTACGTTACGTTAATTGGTCTTAGTTATGCGATGATAACGATCCCAGACAAACATTGTATGGGTCAACTTTAATATCAACACCAAATATGGCATATGAAATCCTGTAACCAAGTTTGTCCTCGAGACCTGTGAGGATGAATGGCAACCAATAGGATTCTGTACGAATGACACCATACTTCTATCTTACAAAACCCTAAATCATATAATTTTTTTACCATTACTTTATCTAGATGAGAGTTTGGTAGATTTCTTTTTGTTTAAATACCATTAACGATACACAAAATTCGGTCAGAACTTTCGCTAATAGTTAATTAAGTCATAGTTTAACAACTTACACCAACTAAGGGCTGACTGCACCGTGTAATAGTGGCCTGGGAGCTCGGATGTATCCATGAGAGCACCGGTATCCTTCCTCTAGAACGGAACGAGGCTACTGACCGTAGCAAGTCATCGTTGGCAGCAGCCGGCACCGCCCAAACCCCTGGGTAGCTGTCACATATCTCGTACTTGTCATTGATCCTTGTTATGCGCCACATGTCATTGTTCACGCCCTGGTAGGAAAAAGAGTTATAAATACATGTACAAACATATCATAACAAATTCATTCCTCAGCAACAAAGTATTGAGAGATAGAGATCTTAGATCACAATGGAATCTAGTTTTAAGATAAATTAATTGTTGCAGGATATAATAATAATAATAATATTTGGACATTATTACACAAATTGAACTAGCCCCTCGGTAAGTACATTTAAGACTTGTGTTAAGGGTACTAGTCAACGTATATTTAAGAAATGTATACATATTATATATAGATAAATACATATATAGCATATATAATCAACGACCAGACTGGAAAGCAGTAGAAAAGCGTAGTTCTTAACTCTGCCTCCACCGGGAATCGAACCCGGGACCCCACGAATAGCGTTCAGGTGTCTAACCGATCGCGCCACGGAGGTCGTCAAAAATATATATATATAAATAATGGCAGTGTCTCTCAGTTTAATATTTACAAGATATAATCAAACTGCATTATGAATGGGGAAAATCAAAAAGCAATGGTTACCCCAGAAAATATTATCAATACTTCTGGATCTAATATATGTATATGGTGTATGAAAATACAAATAAACAAACAAGTACACTAAGCCTTACCATTCGTCTCAACTCAGCGACAGGTTCATAGACATGCCACCCATCCTCTGGGAATATCTCGGCATAGCTGAATGCAAAAAGGGGCAGCCGGTGAGAAAGTGGAAATGCTAGCTGCTGAAGCTTCTCAAATATGCCTCTTCTAGAGTGATTCTCTTGTTTATGAGCAAAACGGAGATTTCTCATATCCTGAAACATTTGAAAGGGAGGATCTGTAACTTATGAAGAAAAAAACATATCTAAATAACAAATATAATTGGTTATGCTTGTCTGTATTCTAAAAATTATAATGCCATATGACTGAAATGTCAATAAATATTGTATTCATAGTTACATTTACATTTGAATTCTTTAATCCCTTTGGGGGTGGACAGAACCTTGGAGACATGAAAACAGCTGCTTGGTCACTTATTAGCATGAATATTGGGGTTGTGATGTCACATGGAACAGGTTGCTAGCTTTTTGCCCAAAAGATTCCATACATTGCTAGTTCTTTAGTCATCTCCTACAACATGCCAGGAATAATGGCATCTAGTTAGCTTTTCTTTATGTCCCAGAACAGATAAATTAGACATTGTATTCATATGTAATGCATGTTCTTTTTTATGAGAACATTAATAATGTATTGTAGAAAGTCATAAAAACTTTTGTATTTGATATAAATAACTAATATTCACCTTGCAGAATACTTCAATACCATATGAGTTTTCACCTTTGGAAGAAGCTCCACCAACTTTTTCAATTCTAGACACCTGTAAGAACATTTATTAGCATTTACCTAATTTTTAACAAGCTTTTGAATTTATAGGAATAATTAATAATTATATCTTTTGAATGAGTAATTATTGATTTTTATTTTTTAATACTCAATGCCTGTATACATGGAATTTTGACAATGCAAATAATGGGTCAAATGTACCAATGAATAACTAAATCTGCCATGAGAAAATGCGTAAATGCCCACTTATGACTATGACTCAACCACAAAGTGTGATAGTCTTATTGTAATACTTACATTTCACAAACACATTTACAACCATTAACTCTCACACGGTAGTCACAGAGTAAGAGTATCTATCTTCACCATTGCAAAAGTCACCTCAAACCCATGTGTTAACCAGATAGTCAGTACTCAATGTAACACAAAAAATGATGAAACATAAATGGTAACTATATTTTCATATCACCCATTTCCTCAAAACACATTTCATCACTATTTACCATATTTAATATAATACTTTACATATAAGCCTGTTGATGTACTATTTATCGTAATTATGAATGCGTTAAAAGCAACGAGAGGCTTTGTATGTAACGTAAATAATTGGCAATCACAATTTTGTTGACAAAGATGCAAACAATGTTTATAAAGCAATTTAAAAGAAGTTAATAGACAGTTATCAAAACTATTACAATGGTTTATTAAAACTATGACATACCACTCCGAGAGGTACACTCAATGTGATGTGCTGGGCGTTAGCATCCGTCGGTCTGAAATGCAGCTGGTAGTTTGTGACTTTCAGCACTCCTCGAGTTGGGCCACTATAAGGGCACAAATACGCAACATCTCTAGCTACCCCCATGACCTTTTCACCATCAAGTAACTGGATGTCGCCAAGTACATGAGACTGAAATATGAAAAATTTAATTTCGTTAAAAGTAGTTATATTGAGGTAATTTTCTAATGAAATTAAAATAAAAACTGAATACAAGCCTCAGATAAATCCTTGTATTCCTTTTTACAGTGTATACTATGAATAAAGAGACAAATATGAACAGAATTACTTCGTTTCATTTTGTTCAAAGGACGTCTAACACAGTTCATGTTAGGACTATAACTATTATGAGAGGAAATGAAATATACGGTTATAGTGTTCATGAAGAATAAATTAATTCTTTTAGGAAACTTACGGAGTCTTGTCCGTGCTTAGAATTCAATGAACTCGATTTAGAATCCGAGTCTAAGGAATCGGAACTAGCATTTTTGGATAGAGAAAATTCTGTGTTTAATATTTCCGCGCTATTATGTTTATCCATTGTGTCGTATTGATTGATAAATAACTATTTTCACCAAATTACAAGTCACAATATCCCACAGGATTCAACGGGCATAAATAGATAAATAACAAGAAAATAAACAAAATTGTGTGACGGCTGTCTGAACAGTCATTCGTTCATTCATTCAGATAAAAGGTGTTATTCACTAACACAAATATTTAACTTTATGTTATGAAAGTGCCCCTATTAGTTAAAAAATACATTTAGAACTATATAGGTATAGTTCTAAATGTATTTATTTATAAACTAAGCTGTTCTAAGTTTTCAAACCGTTAATGATGACAGAATTAAGAAATAATTAACTAACTTTTTGATTATTAACAATAATGCGTTGCTAAGCAATAAATAAATGCATACCCTATTGATCTAATACCTGTACAAAGTTAATTAAAGTCTTATTATTATCTATAAAATATGGAATTACCTCAAACCATAAATAAAAACACTTATCTGGCTTATAAAAATATTCCAACGTTAGAACCATCTAGAAAGATAAAAGCGGAACAGTTTGATGATTTTACTAACACCCCGAAGAGATTATTAATATTATGCATTGAGAAGTTATGTGCAGATTGGAAAGGTACATTTACTATTTGATTTGAATATATTATTTTAATTTAAAAATGATGGGTGCATAGTTTTAATTTTACGTGTAAGGTACATTAATTAAACTCCAATTCCTCATTTCAATATGCTTTGTAGTGTACGTTAGATGATTGATTAAAATTAAATACAGTGAGATATTTATTCAACTTTTTTGTATATATTTCAGGATTTCCCAGACTTACGGATCTGATACCAAAAGATCGTGAATTATTTCTACAAATGCTGAATACCGACACATCATTACAAGTATTAGTTAAAAATATTTCTAGCGATATTTTTTGGAAGAGAATTTACAAAATAAAATGGAATGATTGTCCTCTGATTTCGGAACAGTACCTTTGGATAAATGCTTTCATGGGGCACTACTTCAGTGATTTCTTAGAAAATCTGAATCCGAAGAATTACGATCCAGAAAAGGTATTATCATAAACTTAAATTACTTTTCAAGGCGTTGCGACTGGCCAAATAGCATCAAAATGATCTGTTGATAGTAGACACTCAACCTCTGAATATTCCGGATGAAAGACTTATCGTCGTGAATGAATATATTTATATAAGTATGGACTTATTTTTCTTTTTACCGATATCGAAACAAATGAGATGAAATTGTTGCAGGTGATGGATATGGTAAAATTGTGTAGTCCTTTCATAAAATCTTTGAAAATCAAAAGCCTGATACCAGCAGATCTACCAGAAAACAGGACTGTGTCTCCAGAAATGGCAGATCTTGTCACAAGCCAAAACCGAAGCAAAAAAGTAAGAAAACATAGCGTATTTGATGCATCCATTGCACGAGGTAAGTTTGGGAACTGATGATGTAAAAAATATTAAATGATCCTGGTACGTAATAAAATCAAAATGAAAGAAAATATACCAACCAACTTTTTGTTTTTTAACAGATCACATATCATTACACGCGCCCTTGGGAAGTCTGCATTACTTAACTGATTTAGACATCACTTTTCAACTGAAGAATGTTGAAGAAAATTACAGGAGGGACCAATTCCTTTTCACGATCAACGATGCCAAAAACTTAGCTCTAGGCTTAGAAAAATGTACATCATTAACTATTCTCCGGTAATTATCACTGATCAATATAAATTGTATTGTACCTAGATGCAATAGTTTAATGGAACACACTTTACAAATACCTTTTAAATTTCAGAATAACTCGAACCGACATGGATTGTCAAAGGGTGAAGTATATTTTACGTGGAATCAATGAATTGAAGAGATTGGAAACTATTGACTTCAGTCATTGTCACATAGGTGACGAAGGAATAATATCTATAGCCAAATATATATCTCGCCATATCAATTTGAAAAATTTGATTTTGGTTGACAATGATTTCGGTATGAATTTTGTACTGATGCAATTGTTTTTAAAAGTATCCGTGAATTATTAATCTAGCTAAAATCAATTCTTAGGTCCTGTGGGAGCAGAAAGTCTATCGAATTCATTGAATCATATCGGATGTGGTGTTCGATTTCTGAATTTGAGATTGAATAACAAACTCGGATCTGATGGGATATCTTATATTACCGTTGCATTGGCAAGAGGATGCAATCTAACTAGGTATTTATATAAAAAATGTTTAAAAGAATCAATATTCAACTTCTGGCGGCTCTGTAATGCAGCTTGTCTGAGTAAAGATTATAACGAAGGATTTTTATATTCTACACACTCACATCCTCAGAAAAAAGTCGATAAAAATCTCCTCAAACTTTGCAATAAATTATAATTAAAAATTAAGAAAAGTTCAAAAGTTCTTACAAACAATCGAAACCTTAAATAGATGCTGTACACCGATTGCATTATCCGTTTGGGTAGGATTTTGTTATTGTAATTCCTTCATTTTTTTACAGTCTCAATATATCAGGATGTAACATCACACCAGGGCACGTGATGAAACCACTCTCAGGCGTTTGGTCTGCAACTACTGCAGAGAATCCACCTACCTGTGGAGATTTACTAGCTCGCGCTATTGGGTTATCAAAAACACCGTTACGGTCCTTAGACATTAGCGTCAATAATATAGGATCGGTAAGTTTTAATTACAATACACAAGCATATCTGGTGTAGCTAAAATAAATAATATAAGTATAAGATATGTAGGTACGTCTGGTATAACTAAATAGTATGTATGTTTTTACTTCCAATTCCGAATAAAAATTTAATTGAACGCATATTACATTTTTCCAATGTGTTCGAAACATCTACTGCTTGCCCCACATATTTCTTGAACCCTAGAATAATTCTCTAGCGGATTTTTGCATGTTACAGCCAAGTGATGTTGCCCTGGCCAATGCCATATGCCTTAGTTGCATATTGGACGTAAACTTACGTCGATCTGGGATGAGTATAAAAGCTGTAGCAGTGGCTGAAGCGGCTGCCGCAGCACAGAAATTAAAACGAGAGCAAGAGAAAGGAATCAGGTTTAGGAGAAGCGCTGGCAGACTCGTTCAAGCTCGTAGAGTTGTCAAAGGAATGAATCTCGGTAAGAATAATTTTCTATTGAATACCAGACCTTAGCGTATTCAAATCGTAACTATTATATATACTGATGCTGCAGAGACTATTGGTCGCTAACTTAACTGTAATCGCCTCGATCACATTCTTTAACTTTTTCATGCGTGCTCTTGACTTTGATTAATCTGTCGGCTAAATTTTTTATAGTTAAAAAAAAATTGTTTTTGCTTTTAGCTGCAGATCCAGTTCTATTGGCTCAACAGCTTTCGGCTCGTCCGTCGATAGTGTCTATAAGTTCAGAAGATGGATTATATAATGTGCATACTCAGCCTCTGCCATCAGATTTCGGATTCATTCCAGCTATAAAGGTTTGTTTCATATTAAAATTTCACTTTTGATTATCATGCATCGATGCGACGTTTTGTTATTGTTATGATGTTCTTAAAATATTCTGCTTTTAGAGTCCAGGAAATTCATCACGAACATCGTCCATTACTGGACCACCCAGTTCAAGAAGATCTAGCCACCACATTATTTTGGATTCATTACAGGTGATGGAGTTTTTTATACTATTCAGTAGACAAATAGGCTATTAAATGTTAAGATATTATTTAGTGATTGGTCATTGCAAAAAACATATGTTACTATTTAATACGATTCTTCGTACTTACTGCTAGTCAATGACTAATTATCAGGATAATTGATTTTGAGAATGTCTGTAATAATATGTGGTGTACTAGGTAGTCAACTTTGAACGCCTTTATGGATTGCTAAAAGTATGTCTTCTAACTTTATTGAGATTTATTGTGGTGAAGGAATTGTTGACATTTGTTAATAGTTTTATGTCAATTGAAATCTGTTGCGTAAATAAGTAAGCTTTGTAATACACAAATAAATAGATAAAACTGGGAATGAAAAGTAGTAGGATAACTGTATTGTTTTTTTTTTCAGGAGGTCCGTCGTAGTGCATTAGTTCGACGTAGTTCAGATGGATCATTACTGCAGCCTCGTCAACATAAAACAGACCGTCACATAAAAATATTTATTTCTGATCCCCAAAGTTAATGTCTGAAGTTATAAGTTATGGCGAATAAAATTTTGTGCATTAACTCATTCGACACCGCGCTATTTTTCAGCGTCTAACTAGCGGAGCCGCCATACAAACGGTCATGAACACGCTAGGCGTGTCCGCGGCTCTGCGACTAAGAAAAAATGAACACGCCACGCGTGTCCACTGGCTCTACGCGAAGTTTAATGTTTCTAAATACATTAATAATACATTATGGTAGTTTATTTCCTTAGTTCTGTTTGTGCAACGAAAGAGATAAGGTTGTAGAAACAGTATAGTGATTTTAAACCAGGAATTATGGCGGAATATGGATATTTAGGTAAATAGGTAAATTAAATATGATGTGATTCTCAAACTTACTTATATATTATTAAACTTATAATATTTTTTTTGTTTGTATAGTATATAAATTATTTACTCATCTATCGACTAAGATCACTCATAAACATATTATTGTGTAAGTACTAATATTATAATAAACAAGCTAACGTAGTGAGTTTGATGGAAAGTTAAACAAACTTTTAGAATCTCTGGTCGCATACTCAAAGTGGACAAGCGTCGCGTGTTCTTGGCATGCCACAAGGTATTCGTTTTTAGTATAAACATAACTTCTTTCAAAGTAGAAACCACGTGAATATATGGTTATTCGTGTGGTAAATACCATGTACACAAATTCTTATTAAATTTTTTCATGTACTTTTCGAGATATAATCGAAAACTTATGGACACGCGAGGCGTTCCGCGGCGTGGCGAGTAGAATTTTCAAAAACACGCTAGGCGTGTCGTTGGGTCTGAATGAGTTAAGATTCGTGTTTTTTAGGGTTTTTAAATAAAATACATGAAACAATAACTTTAGGCGTTTTATTCATAATTAAACTTTCCTTTTGGTTGATTTGTACAATGTTTTTGAGCAACATAAATTTGGGGTATTCTTGTCTCAAACTAATATAATATAATTTAATTAAAAATTTATAAATATTAATAGTATAGATTATAGGTGGCTGTCAATAGTCCGATTATCTCAATATACACCTGAATACAGGTTTTTATAATATATACTGTTCCTTTTTAGGGTCATAAACTGTAAATATTTCAAGAAAATATATTTAATTTCATCAAATCAAACAGTTGCAACAAAATATAAATATTCTATTACATTTATTTGTCGTGTACGACTACCTTAAGCTCCTACTCATAAGAGAATCATTCATTCAATCACTCATTCAATATTCAAATATTTTTTTTCACTAGCGATATTGGTCGCGTTCTGTGAATGTGTTGTCGTGCTGTCAGTTTCTTCAGCCATATTTCTCTGGGATGTATGGATTGTGAATTTACAAATAGTGCGAAGTATTTATCAAATCGATTAAATTAAAGTCTCAATTTATATGAAGTTTGCTTGTATACCAACGTGTTTGTGAAATAAGAGTTCAATGTGTTTTTAGTGCAATTGAGGATTCTAACATCAGCAAAATGAATTGGGGGACGGAGCTTTGGGTAAGTATTTACAAACTTACATCGGTACTTGAATCCATGTTTGCTTACAGTCATTTCGAGACAAAGCCATTATAGATATAAATTTATAAATAAGTATAATGCTGTGAGTTGATTAGACATTAGACTAATAACAACTACTTTATGAAAAAGCCATACCAGATGTTATCATTTGTTTGCACCTGTTTCCTTGTTTCTTACAAACCTTTCCGTAATATAAATATAATTACCGTGGATAATAACAAACAAATTTGATCGTGCCACTAAAAAATATCAATAGTAATTGTTTGATTCTTAATAAATTAATGTAGTGTGTTTTACATAATACAATAATTGTTACTAACTTACAGTTTAATGTTTTAAATGCTATACTATAAAAAATAATATAAATAATACTATAAAAAATGCTATATATATAAAACAATATACATTTGTTTGTGTTTTTAAAGAAAAGATGTGGATTACAACTTCACATCTTTATATTTGCCAACACCTCTTCAATGTTGTGGAGAATGTCAGTTTCTTGTCTCAGTGCATTTAGCACCTGAATTTTTATCATTCTTGATAGATGCTATTTTTTCAAATTAATAATAATATGAATCATTTCCTGTAAGTTATGAGTAACTTTCTTGATAATTGCATTTCTTTTTTGCTGCATTTCTTAATAATAAACATTTCATTAATGATAATTTGCTAAATGGTACTTATTAGTTTATATCTGGGCTAATTGAATTTTAAAATGTTGTTCTTTTATTTTGCTTTTTTGTATTGACTCATCAGAGAATATCTGGTAGTTGTGCAGCCTGCTCATCGACTAAACATTGCATCTTTTGTGGACGGCCAATGCACCTATTGTCTGCACACATTAATATAATACACACATATACCAAAAGACATGAATATAATACATAAACATACACTTCATAACCACTTTCCCAGTAGTCATAGTCAAATATTATTTTCGTCTAAGCTACAGTTAAGAAGTTTATTTATGGTCATACCAGCCCTACTTTTAGCATTTAGTCGGCACCAAACATAACAGGTGGTTTGTAAAAGAATAGACAGGTATCCTCACAATGTTGTCCCTCACCCCTCTCTGTAGATATAGAAATAGTAATAGCAGTAGTAGATATTAAACCCTAACATTTGCAATACAGAAAATTTTCTGCCTGTGATTCTGGTGTGTTTTTTCTATTCTGAACGTTTTGTCTCACCAGTTGAGCGAAAGCCACTTCTGTTCTTCATTAATAATATAAAACAGGAGTTTCTATTTTAACCTAAGTACATTAGTAAGAAATGTTTGAGGTCAGAGAGTAACTAGTTACTATATGAATTTATGTAGAGTGTGGAAATGTATAGTTTGTTAGTTGTGTGAAAGATATTAATATTAGAAAAATATGAGCTCGTATACTCACCCTCACTTTAAAATAACTTGTTATGTAGTATAGTTAGTTTTACTGCTAGTGGCATGAACATAACTGGGATATTTATTTCTATTAACTATTGACCTTGATTGGTAGTTTTGAGAACCAAATCATTCTAGGTTTATTTTAAATAATTTCTATCTAATTTTTGTAGGAGTTACATATTTTAACCACCTTTGTGATTGAATTTATATATCCCTATCTTCATCATCATAATTTCTTAATGATACCGCATTAGCTATAGATCTTGAGTGATTACTAGAAATGGCCTTGCATTAATTGTAATCCTTAGACATGACCTTTTGCTGTAACTAATGCTTTGCATAGGCCTTCCTAAAACTTTTGTATTGACGCCTACTTAGTTATGCGGTCCAAAGCAAGCAGATAAATAAATATGTACTAAAAAAAGATTGGTTAATTATTTGTGACGACAAAATCTATATTGTGGGTTATTATACGATGATTATGAGACACTAACCTGCATTCTTGATTTTCACCTTCATGATTAAAGAATTTAACATCTATTATACTAACTCAGAGAACCTTAACTAATTGGAGCAGAATTGATTTCTCAGGTACATTGCACCACATAAACAAAATGTTTTGTTGTGATAATTATGATATGTAGTGTAAATACATCAGATTTGTTTGTAAATTTTTACTATTTCTTAACCGTTAGTAAAATCTGCTTTCAAGGTTCAGATAATCCTTTAATTTAATGCAAAGCCTCTTCTGTACATAAATATTAACTAGTAGTAATTGATAATTTAGAGCATAGATGTTGTTCTTATGTATAACATTTTTTTAAATGTTTGCTTACTCTGTATTTTAAATAACTATGTGGTATAAGTTATTTTTATTCCTATCCGGCTACCAAATTCTGACTTACATATTAGGAAATTGAATTTGAAGATTTTCTCTTACTTATTCTTATACCTTTAGACCACTATCATATCAATATTATGGCTATGATTTTTCATTTCTATAGTTATTCATAACTATAAACACATGTAACACGCTTTACTTCGTTAGTGTAAATGCCATTTCGACTGTAAGATTTAGGTATTTTTATTCCCAACGTAACTGAGTGAACAGCTAAGAAATATTTAGTTTTAGTCTACATAATTTTTAGAGTTAAATACTAACTACGTTAGTTATTATGTATTTGGAACTGCCTTCATGTACGTACATAATTGGCTAACCGGCGAAGCTTCAATGATGAACGCGTATTCCCATTACTCACTCGAGCGATAGTTATCAATACCAAGTCGGCGTGGGTCATTTACCCAACCCAGTACTAACTAAAATCATTTGTGTTCAAATTCTTCAGTTCCGTTTTATCATGACTTGCCTCTATAAAACTTTTTTACATACAACCGGGTAGGTATTATTAAAACGCACAAAGTAAAAGTAATGGATGTATAGAGTCGTAAGTGGGTGCGGTCAACAACCTGCAGCGTGTTGTAGTTGTATCGATATCTAGCAGTGCTGTGTCGCAGTAGCTATGTCCATTCTCGCGAATGGTCGGAGTGTTGGCAAGCTGCAAGGCCGGTGGCGGGCCGCATTCCGCTCGGAGACATGCTTATGAAATGAACCTAGTTTCGACACGACACCACTTTTTACTTGCCCCGCTTAATATGCTTCGCCACCTGAGGTTCTACTGGAGAAATGGCTGAATCTTAGAGCTATACATATATCAAAGTTTATCGCAAAGCCGGCTTTGTTGCGACATTAAAGCTTGCCTTATCTCGTTTCTCTTGTTCGAACAATTAGTATGACTTTTTAATATCTCCTTATCTACTAGTCAACACAAAATCTGCGTGGATAACTTTCCTCTCAAGGTTGCCTTAATCTAGTGTGAATTAGTTAAATGATTGCTAATTTAGATAAGGAATGACCATATTTGTTTTTGCATAATTGTGTAACTTTGAAGTTAATTTAAATGTTGTCCTTGGACCAGTTACGTATTTTGCAATTAGTTGCTTTGAAGAAATTAACATACTTAAAAAAGTGTCGAAATAATAGCTTTCTGAAAGTGAAACATATGCATAATATATTATGCAAATGTGATTTGAAAATTCTAGCCGTCTATTCTGCGAATGTATCAACTTAATCTTTTTCGAAAGAGAGTCCTTTGCAATTTTTGATTGTAGGCTAGTTGTGTGTACACACACATATCGTTCGAAGCGTAATTTCACGTATTGCTATTTTGCTTTTATTGCGGCATTGGTTTAACAATTCCTAGATAAACTGCATGACTTTTGCATATTAAAAACAACGCGTAGTTATTCATTGCAAAATTATCTTAATCGGTTGTTAGATATAAAACATAGAAACAAGGATTTTAAAAACTTTTGAAACGTGTGTGTACTGTTACTAATTTTGGAATTAGGTATGCAAATTGCTAATTCGGATTAGAATCTATTTATAAATGTGGCGTAGCCGGTACTACATAAATATTTAATGTGATATTAACATACTAAAACCTCTAAGGAATTTCTGTGTCTATAGGAATTCTATAAAGGATAGCAATAAAGAGAAATTCTACGATTTTCCCGTGGCTTTAAAGCTTTCGGAATTAGTATTTCCAATAGATCCTATTAATTAATTTTGGAACTGGTTATTTAAACCTTCTGTCCCGCTGATCTGAATTTAATATTAGAACTGGTTTTGAAAAATCTAAGAGTTATCGAAATATTAACTATATTCAAACTATCAATATGACTATTGATGGCTACCTTGATCAAATTAAACAAATTTTTCTTGCCTTAAACACATCCATTAACCTTATCATACATATTTTTCTATTCCTAACATTATGTGAAAAGGGGTCTGACAGCCTTAAATAGCAAAAATTATGAGACACATTAGATTCCTACCCATTAATTCTCTGCCTATCTTGATACTTATGAATCAATCGCTGATTTGATGTTGAGATAATATTCAAATAACTTTTGAAACTTTTTTGAAAAAGAATAACTATACATAAATATTATCTTTTGGGGTGAATAGAATCTCGAGGATATTATATTTCCTCGGTCAATGTTAGCATAAATATTTAGGGCAAATAGATAAATTTAATTGACCAGTGACATGTTTCTGGCTACATTCAGTTACTTACGGACGGTATTTTTTAGAAAATTCAGTGCTCATATAGATTTAGTAGAAATTAATAAAGGTGATGTAAAATAAAATCTAGCCTAATAAAGAAGTCAATGACAGGCTGATACCAATTAATCTGTTAGAAGAATTAAATAGACGATGAGCATTTTCATTAGCGTAATGGCCGAGCTGACTCTGAAAATTTCTAGGCAATGACCTGGGAGATATCATCTACCAAATACCGATGAACGCCAGATATCACCAAGTGGCTTTATTAGGTTATGACACACTTTTAAGTAAAACTGTTAATGAAATCGTTGTTGCAATTTTATAAACATTACACAATAATTGCAAATAAACCAAATAATCTTCTCTATACTGTCGTGTTTATTGCTGTCTAATTAGTTATACAAAATTTCTAAACCCATAACACATAAAAATTATGACACACCCTGATAACATGTATTATATACTGCATAAGCAATGCAATGAAATAAAGATAACAGCAATTTTACGAGTTTTATGTTGGTAATTATTATAGATAGAGCTTTGTTATTAACTAAATTAGTTTGTGCCTAACTATTAGGTGTATACTTTTACGAGTTCAGGAATAGCCTGTCTGCTAACCTAATGTTTTTCAGTCCGTCATAAGAAGTGACGAGGGTATAAGCCAGTTTCTACTTTGACATATGCTGACAATCAACACTACTAACGTGTCCTTGTACCTGAAATGTATTCTTTATCCCTAATCATATTATGGATGTTATCCACGTGTAAATGCTTTTACGAATCAGAATGAAATATATGTATCTGTAAATATAAATAGTTTCTGTCTGAACGAGCACGATTGGCTATTCATAAACCGTTCCTCCTATGCTAATGAATGGTAGTGAGAGTTGGGTGTGGCAGTAAAGTATTTAAGTTTAATGTTGTCGAATTTAAGTCCCTTGGGAAAATTTATGAGGCAAGATAAGGTGAGAGATACGTGTAGAAAAATTCATTGTTAAGTTCAAGAATCACGTATGAGCCCAACTAGTTAAGTATATAACATATTGTAGCTTATATCAGATATGTTAGGTTAGGCATCGAGAATTCCAAGCTATAACCTTGATCACGTAACAAATTCAAACAACAACAAAGCCGAACTGAGCCGCTTTTTAATCCTGGTTATCATTTGGAACAAAAACCAACGTCACGTTCTCATGATGATCTCATCGCACGACCGGTCCTTAACTGGCCGGTTTTTTCGCCCAGCCTTATGTTATTATTTGAAACCCAACTGGCAACTTATAAATTGCGTACCTAGGTTCAATCTAATACCTATAACCTAAAATTAAGCTGTGTTAGCTAGCAATTAACTTGCGAAACGATCCAAGCTAAGAATGAAGAAACTTAAAAGCACTGTTGGGATATACAAGTACTTTTACATTTATCTTGCTTAAATGCGTTCTACCATTCCTTTTGCGCGTTTTTCAGTGCAGATTATTCAGAAGTGTATTATCTATAAAAATACGCAATGTAAACAAAATTAAAATGTTAAGTAACTAATTTACAAATACAGTTCATTCAAAATTGCTTCTTTAGTTTACGTGCGAATAACTTATACGTTTTTGTCTAATACGTAATAAGAAACAATTGGCTTAGGAGATTTTATTACTAAATATTAATTTGTTAATTTGTATTCTAATTCCACCAAATCATAATAAATTCAGTGCAAATCTAATTTGTAGAAATCATAACTAGTTACAACCAATCGCAATATTGAGGAATTCCTATGATCCATAATTGCTATGAATTGAATAAAAGCCAGTGGTTATTGCATCGTGCCACTTGCCTCGTTTGGACGACAGCAGGTATGTTGCAGTTGAGAAAACTGGTTTTAAGACCTGCCAATGCGGTGTGCTTTGGCTTTTTGTGACCACATATCCCTATGCATTGGATAAGTATCTTACCAATGCTATCGAATGCTACGCCTGTTCTTACCTAAGGGCTTTTAATATATATTAGGAACGCACTAGATAGTGTATGGTAGAGATCACTGATTCCGTTTTTCGCTTCAGCTGCATTTATACCTCGTTTACAACTTGGCGATGTAATGGATTTTATGACACTCATAGTTTATCTACGTAAACTTTATTTATTTAGGTAATAAAAATTTCGTTAATAGACTTCATGTCAAAATTATCTCAGGAAAAACTTTCTCACATACACTGACAGGGAGAAGTGGCGTCATTTGGGGTAGGGCTATCACCAACAGTGGATTACTACAGGCTGATGATGATGATGAACATTACTTTAAGATTCAAATGCTTTGTTCGAAACATGTAACCTTCAAAAGGGCGATAAATGTCGAAAAGTTTGTTCAACCCTTTGTTGTGATTACAATCTCAATCAAATTTAATGAGTTTACTCGTTACAGAACATTCACGGCGGTTATTCATCTTCCTTGTGCGCCTTATTCATCGGTGTTTCATCTGAATGATGCAATTAGATAGTCAGATGCGCCGCATGAGTGGGTTAGTCAATCCGTCGTCGATGGGCAAATGCCATGTCGTGACCCGAAACGCATACCCAAGCCTCGGCGTTCACACGGGCTTACTATTGTGATATTCGAGTCCTCATTATACAATACAATTTTAATCTCTCAATGAATGCTAACCCACTTCATAGTGTGAATACTGAGCTAACTATCTACATGGTTTAGAAAACGCCGCTTCTTTTGTCATATGTAATGATGATTTGTAATGATGTAAGTGATTTTGTCATATCAAAAGGTAAATCTCCCCCAAATGACGCCACTTCTCCCTGTCAGTGGCCGTTCGCATCCATTCGATGCCGGCCAACCTGCGCAGGTCGTCTTCCCACCTTGCCGGGGGGCGCCCCACACTACGTTTACTGAGGACGCGGTCTCCACTCTAGGACTTTTTTGCTCCAGCGACCATCAGTCCTTCTGCATACGTGACCAGCCCAACTCCACTTCAGCGTGCTAATTCTTTTCATAATGTCGGTAACTTTAGTTCTCTGGCGTATCACCCTCATTTCTGATGCGATCTACCAGAGAAACCCCGAGCATCTTCCGCTCCATAGCACGCTGAGCGACCTTGAATTTGTGGGCTAGTCCCGCAGTGAGTGTCCACGTCTCAGATCCGTACGTCATAACGGGGAGCACACACTGGTTGAAAACCTTAGTTTTCAGGCATTGTGGTAGAGACGACGTGAGAACATGCCTTAGCCTTCCAAATGCTGCCCATCCCAGCTGCACTCTTCTGTCCGCCTCCCTCTCGAAGTTGTTTCTGCCAAGCTGTATAATTTGGCCTAAATAGGTGTATTGAGAAACAACTTCTACGGGAGTGCCCCCAAGGGCAACCGGTCTCGGGACCACCAAATCATTAAACATGATTTTGGTTTATCTAAATTCATCCCGAGTCCGATGCGTCGAGAAGCAGCATTTAG
This sequence comes from Leucoptera coffeella, assembly GCA_030578115.1. Lineage (NCBI taxonomy): Eukaryota > Metazoa > Arthropoda > Insecta > Lepidoptera > Lyonetiidae > Leucoptera > Leucoptera coffeella. The sequence goes on from JAMBLF010001073.1 coordinate 43,676, forward strand.
TTCGGACAGCATTTCCTCCAGATCCTGCAGCGACTCTGCCATCAGGACGATATCGTCAGCAAAGCGGAGGTGCGAGATGTATTCCCCATTTATATTTATTCCCCGTTCAACCCAATCCAACGTTTTGAAAACATCTTCCAGTGCACTCGAGAACAGTTTCGGGGACATAACATCCCCCTGTCTGACACCTCTCTGCAACTGGATAGGTTTCGTGCCGTGGCTTTGGAGTTGAACGGTCATCATGGCGGAATCATAGATATGTCTCAGCACACTCACGTATCGCCAGTCGACCTGAGATCGCTGCAAGGATTCCATGACTGCCCAGGTCTCGACCGAGTCAAAGGCTTTCTCATAGTCCACAAACGCGAGGCAGAGTGGCTGGTTATACTCGTTAGTTTTCTGTATAACTTGCCTCAACGTGTGGATGTGGTCTATGGTGCTAAAACCCCGTCGAAACCCGGCCTGCTCTGGAGGCTGAAAGCTATCGAGCCTGGCTGAGAGTCTATTGGAGATGACCCTCGAGAACAGCTTATATATGTGGCTCAGAAGTGTTATCGGCCTGTAGTTCTTCAAGAGGGTTTTATCTCCCTTCTTGAAGAACAGAACAGCCACACCTCTGCCCCAACATTTTGGAGTTCTTCCGGAGAAGATGACACTATTAAAAATTCTCTGGAGCTCCTTCAGAACTGGTCTTCCACCAGATTTCAGGAGCTCAGAGGTGATTCCATCCTCTCCCGGAGCTTTTCCATTTTTAAGCTGTTTTAAGGCCATCTCAATCTCATCCATAGCTATTTCAGGCATGTCCTCAGTAAAGTGGCGTGTCAATGTGGCCCTTGAATCGGAGGGGTCAGGAACCGGATTTCGGCATCGTGAGCGGTATAACTGGCCGTAAAAATCTTCTATCTCAGACAAGATCTCTGGTTTAGAGGTGACCATGTCTCCACGAGCAGTCCTCAACTTCGTCATATGGCTACGTCCCAGTTTTCGGGCGAATACGCGCATCCCACGATTTTGCTCGATCAACTCTTTTATGAGGAGAGCATTAGCCTTACGTAGGTCACGTCGTATTGCCTTCTTTATCTGTTGTTTAGCGTAGCTGTTTGCGAAGGAGATGTCTGTGGAGTTTCTCGTCTTAACCTCATAAGGTCCAAAGTCTCGTCCGAGAGATCCGACTTACGGCTTCCAGCTCGAGCCCTGCAGAACCGGCTCCCTTCCTCGCCGATTATTCTGGTCACATTTTCGAGGTCCTCGTCAACATTGGTCGTGGTCTGCAGAATGGCAAAGCGGTTCTGAAGTTCCAACTGGAACTTGGATGAACCAGCAGCCAAGGGATATGTACGTTTATATTATTTGGACATTTAGTTATATCACACGGCTACATGGAATATTGGGTGCTGACTATCTAGACAAAAGTAGTTACGATTTGACCATAAATCATTAACTGAAGATGATTGACTTGGATATAGTAACATTTGAATACCTCACAAAGTAATGGTCATGTTACGTATGTTTTAAATCACACATTAGTGTAAAATTGTCATAGGGTATAGGTATTCAAAATAGTCATAAAAAAATAAATTATGTATGTAATAAATTACTAATAAATATATCGATTGGATTTGCATATTATTAGGAAATCGCCGTGATATATACGGTTTTTATCTACTTTCCCACATATTTATGGTATTCGTGCGTAAAGTATCGTTTGAAATGTTAATCAAAACTTTCCAATTTGAATATTTTACATTGCAAATCGAAGGTCAATGTTTTGTCTTACATAACGAGGCGAGGTTCGAAATACAACATACGCGTATCAGTAAACAGCGCGTTCATTCAACATACGTGCTTAGAAAGTTCCAACATCCGTAATTTTCGGCCAACCGCTTTTCTCTTGATTATTTTAACCGGATTTTCAACATGCTTTCGGCAATGATCCATTACTCAAACATCCAACTGATATTTCGACAGTAAAACATCTCTCGGTCTATGTAGCATTAGAGTTAACGGCATTAACCATTAGCGCAGCGGATAGGTTGGCAGAACGTCTTCTCACTCATGAGACAACCGTTACCCACGCGCAATGCCAAGCTTAGTGCAGGAAGTCATACGATTAGATCTCAGTTCCTCACCTGACTTACGACTGTGACATCCAATAAGGTCAACGCATGCCGTGAACATCTTTGTTACTGTCATCGTGATTCTAACTTTAGATTTCTGTACTTATAATATGTTATAAGACTAGAATATATTTGTATTTTGAATTCATTAGACGTGTTATTTGCATAGTGTTAATTATGATAATAGCTACATGTATGATTAACAAGTTTATGCATAATTGTTGCTAACTTGGTATGAATTGCTGCTTACTTATAATTTGCCAATTCTAGTAAGTTCGCTACCTATGTTAGTAATTACATATAATAGTTAGTGAAAACACATACTTTACTTCTATGGGTAGATTAATATTAAATATACTTAGATATCTTTTAATTAAATAGCCAAACCTAATATTATGCGATTGCAATCGGAATTATAATAATGTTAGTCAGCCGTATATTAGCAGTACGTATTAGAAATGTACGAGTATATAATATTTTTACTAGTTCAATATCAATGGAAATAGTGTAGCAACGGTTTATAGCAGCTGTACGCCCATACTGAGATCTGTATCTCCTGTATTGTATTCATACTCGTATTCGGCCTAGTTAGGTCAGTGCAACGGAAATGATAAAATTAGTATCAAGAAAACCATGCATTGTTTGTAATTTCACGCAGCCAGTGGTGTGTGCCGGCAATGTGTTAATAAGCTAAAATATATAGGGTTTATTACTGTCTTATATGGTTAGATTATTTTAGTATTTCAGTATCTAAACGGCGGCGGTATGGTTTACCACCTATCACGTTGGATTTTAGTTAATTATCAGGTACAAAGTGGATTCCGAGAGACTGAAGACCATCATAATGCTTAATTAATGGTGAATACTCCACGTCTTGATAACACCGAAACGGTACCCATTCGTGATGCATTTGTTTATTTATATTATTTTAGTCTTGAACAATACGTATTCAGTTTATGATACAAGTCACTGGAGTTTGTCTTAAACCGATTCCGTCTTCGATATTTGTATGTAAGAGCATCTCTTCGATATTTTGTTTACAAAGCCATTAGCCCCTGGCGGTGGCTCTATTTCCTGTGCCAGCTACACTGGAAGCGTTCTGGACTTGGCCTTTCGTACGCTGTGGTTAGTCTCTGGCTTACTTTAAGACGGTACAAATTGCATTAGATTATAGACAGCGCGTTTGCTAACAATCGTACCCGTTATATAAAATCATTATCCTGGAATACTGTTATGGCCATCATTAAATTTGACTTGGAAAAATGTTATATGAAATTATGGTTTACTATTTTTGTTGTTATAAAACGATATGTATTTACAATGTAATGTGTATTGATTGTCCAATATTAAACTGGGTTCTTTATAGCTCTATCCATGGCTTGATAGATAGAACGATAAATTATTGTAACAGAATTGATTGCTTGGTATTTCTACAATGAATCAGTTAAGGATAATTCGAAACTGAGCGTTTGCTTCGGTCACGATGCATCTTATTTTTAATACTTTTTGTCGTTTCATTCGAGTTTTATAAATTAGCATGACGTTCGCAGGCGGTTCTTTCTTTCGATAACGAAACTGGTTTGTCCCTCGTTTTGATGCATTTTTTACCTTTTTATCTCAATACTCGTTGATAGTGATACTATTTTTGTATTTGTTTGTATACTAGATCTAAGATCTTACTACTTGTATCGTCCTGAGATTTCTACGTTAAGAAATTGTGGAAATTATATGTTGCTGATAACTAAACGCATTCATTGTTATTACTTGTTGCACTTGAATGGCTGTCTCCATTCTTGATTGCTCCAGTAGTGTATTTAAGTTCTCTTAATACTATAATATAGTAGGTGTACCAACTATTCGCATGCACATTTTTTCTCTTAATTACTTTGCTTTTAAGCATTTATGAGTTCACGACATTAAATGTTCATTAAACACACAATTTTGATGTCAAGTAACAGTACTAATTTCCTTCCACCAAAGTATAACATGCTTTTCCGCATGCAAGTCATGTGTTATTATATAGCATGAATTCCTAGTGCGCGTCATGTCATGAGGAGTGTGATTACGGTTCGAGTTCTTCGCGTGAGAATTTACTAGTGTTGGTATTGCGAAGCTAGTGCAATGTAACGTACGCGCAATTGGTTAGCGAGATCACATTTCAAGGTTTAGTTGTGAAAGGATCGATTCTTGTGCAGCTGAACGTAGAAGTCTTATGAAATCCTTGTACTTTTAAACGTTCCTCTTTTTATCACTTCGTTGCAGTAATTTTGGCGCCCATTTTGCCAAAGCTTCAAAGTTTCGTATGAAAAAATGCCAAGATTGTGTGAAACCGTGAATCACTCTGGTTTAAAACATAAACAAAGTATCATGCGCATACGTTTACTTGTGTTGATAAGACGAATTATTATTATGATAACATTTTTCTGTGACCAGTCATAGTAATATTGCGAGAAAATTATAAACCGTATACAATGATTAACATTATATTAGTCTTGTATAGTTAAGACTTGGTTCAATATTTCGTGCGTTTCCATTCAACGAAATCTGTGGCGTTTCATTCAACGAATGTGTTAATACACCGTATCCCCTTTCGGTGCCCAATTATTTTTACCTTAGCGGGCACGTGCTGGTCGTTTAGAAGCAGCGGGTGCATTTGGAGCCCCTTGCACTGAAGCACATGTTGTGTTGATGACCGCGCGTGTTATTTCTGGGGTGGAAGTGAATCATCAGCTGTCTATGTATTGATGCATTGATATTAGTATGCACCGATCCAGAAGAAAGGTGTTTTGATTGCTTGGAACTTGGAGTTGTTTTTTCTCAAAGGATTCCTCAAGGGCGTATCGAATTGAGCAAACACCAACGTATAACCGGTTGCCAAAGTTTCGAGTGTTCTCATTAACTCCATAAGTTCTTGGCATTCCTTTAAATGGTTTCGACGGTTTAGTCATCTAATGTGGGCGCCAGTCAATTCTTACTCAAAATAGATTTGGATTGAGCTTTCATTTTGATTCTGACGTCACATAAGATGGAGTATTTGGTTATTTATATGATACTTTTTGTGTCTGAATCAATATTGTTTTTGAGATTGTGTCTGCTTATTCTTCAATAATGATTATATTATAGTATTTTCCCGTTAATTTTAATCCGCCATTGTCGTGATGGAAACATTTAAGCGTTAACGAATAGGTGGTATGAGTACTTATCTTTAAATACCTGGTGGCCGATCATCAAGACTAATTAACTAACACTTGGTTACTTATGGCTGGCAATGTGTTTCTGAGTATGAAATTAAATCATCAATCGATAATAACAAGAGCATGCGAATAATGATCTAATTAACTTTAAAACTACAGTTTCTTTATTGATCGTTACAATATTTTGTGGCAATTGAGCGAACGATTCGTATTTTTATGTATCTTATAGTAATTATTCTAACCTGTAAACTGCATTTGACCAGCCCATTCATAATTATATAATTTTACTACTTGCCCAACATGATCGCGGTCAGTCACTTGAGCGTGGTATGTAAAAGTCGTCTAAGTCGTCGCTAGAGCACTCAATGCAAATATCATGTTCGAGTATAAAGTGGGGTTTCTGATCCGTATCAGCGATAGAAGCAGCCGTGGGAACAGAACCCGAGCTTGTGTTGATGGAAAACTTTTAATTAACGTATTTCAAAGTCATACTTTACAGTATACGGTTGTTATGTAAGTTTTTGTTTGTCTGCTCAACTGTTTAGCGTTTTGCAAACAGATTTATTAGAAGAATGAGTGTAGGCTTGGTCTACATTCCGTCAAAATCACTCAAGGTCGACCGCTGGTCATTAATGTATTAGTCGCCCACGTAACTAGTATAACTAATAGTCGCGATTTGTTAATCAAGCCCGAAATTGAAATGTTGACATAGTTGCCCCTTGTTCTGATTACTAATTTTACATAATAATTGAAAGAAAGAAAATGCACAATGCGATAATAATCTACATAGTTTATTTGGTCCATATTACGAGTCACTCATAGTTAGACTTTAACGCACCACAAGATTTTAGCCAAGAAACTGGGGCATATTTGTAACACATAATGAAACTATAATATGTAAAGATTATTGACCATGACACTCCAGTCGGCAGGCACATAACATCATACGGGTATTCACACGAGGAGGCGAACAGTGGCCTCTTGTTAGGTTCAACTGCCGGCGCCGCAGTGTCGCTCAGAAATCAAGTACTCAGCAACCGCACCTACCTATTGAACACGCAGATATCAACGTTCATTTTGTATCGGAATAACATCGAGTATATTACAAGCCTGTGATCATCGTACCCTGTGACCTTCCAAGTGCTATTTCGTTCAATGTTATTGTAGCTGACTGCTATTAGTATGGGAACTAGCATGCTCGATAAAATATAAATTGTTACTAATTCTTATGCTTCGTTCAGTATGTACTGAGTTTATCACGACAGGTAACTGGTTTTTGCGACATGAGCACGTTCTAGAAGCTTGCTAGCATTGAGATCAGGTCCTTTGGGTTCACTTAAGTAACGCAGTAGCTTTAGTAGTATCGTGTGTTAATTCTTTGAGGTAAAAGAATGAGACGATAACTTTCATTGTGAATATTCTGGAAATTGTTCGGAGCGAGTGAATCGCGGTTGCATTTTCCACGAGAAAGCGGAAGTGTGCGTGTCTCAACAATAGCGGTTGGGCTCGTGCTTGAGCCACATGTATACCACGCCGACTCGAAGGTCCATTGTCTTCATCTGCGAAACAGTACATAAAATAATAATAAATATTTTTCTAACAAACTAACTCTCGAAATCTTGTCACACATAATGCATCATTAACTCTAAGAAACGCAGTAGGAACAAACGGTGAATGAAGGAAGCTCATTGCATTTTGATATCCCCTTCTCCGTACCCTACGATAAAGCACTATTTAGGGTCGTAGAATTGAACTTGGAGCAATAAAACAAATCCAATTCTTTTACCCTAACTAGTAAAGTATTGATCTTTAGCGCATTCCCTATGGTATCTCGAACCTCTTACACATTTTGAAATGTTAATTATAGAGGAGATACTGTAGAGTATAGAGCTTAGATTGGTACTCTCAAATGAAATTATGTAATCCAATATTCAATTATATCCAATGTGAGTACAATGTAATCGGTTTCCCAGTTATGAAATATATTGGTAGATTTATATACGTATGCTCATTGTTGTAGTGACAACTGTTTGTTTAACATTTAAAAGAGATGCAATCGGCAATTATGTTGGTTATGAGACAGATACCTACTTTATTTTCATCTGTCATTATTCCACATAGCCTATTTGTAAACTACAAACAAGCAAATGAGATAGATAGGTATTGTTGAGCCCAATCCAAATGATTATTACTATTGTACCGTAAAAGTTCTATTGTCGTAAATGTGATAAAACCCGTTGCAGGTATGAAACCCTTATGTACATCAATGATGCAGTAACAGCAATCATTGTATGGTTATGTGCACAATGGGCCCGCTTCTCTTCCCACGAGTCGTTGCCTCTTTTTATTGGACGCGGACAATCGCGTCACAAATGTTTCATTTGATAACTCTTCACCAACTCACCTCGTCGTCGTATCGAAGCAATTCTGTCAGAACAGGTGACATTGGAACGCGGAATCTTAACGTAACGCTACTGGCTGTTGACGGCTATATGTGATTGCTTTGTCGACAAGTGGAACAGGTTCAAAGAGAGTGTATTTTCAAACGTTTGTAATCTTAAATTAGGAGCAGACAAACCTTTGACCAATGATGGATAAAGGGCATCGTGTTTTAATGGCCTTGCTTGTTTAATGCGGTACATCAGATATAACGTATTTTATTACTACCTTTGATTTGCAAATTCTACAGAACGGGGCATATAACTCGTAACTTTCAAGTCTATCAACATGCAAATCTCGGAATGTTGTCAGATTGTTACTTGCAAACGAGTACGCTGGGAGTTGTTATTTATAAGCTAAATGTGATGCCACTTACACAGCACCGTAGCTTTTCATTTTCTCTAGATATTAGCAAGGCGAGAGTAACAAGAGATTAATAATTTTGTAACATTTTTGAATTAATATAATGTTGGAACAAGTCCTGCTTTTATGAATATTGTACAAAGCCTATTTGTTACAATCTATCCACCAACAGCAATGGTTACAGCTGACTGATTTCACTGTATTGTGAACTTTCACAACACTGCTATATAAGCCGCACCCTCACGAACATTGGTCATTCGTTCGCACGAAGCAATAATATCTCAGACTCGTTATACGGAAATTATTTGGTGTGAAAAGTATTGCGCATTTTGGCTTACAAGGAAGTTGCCACTGTTTCTGCGTTTTCATTAAATTAATTTACTTGTATTGTACTTTATTAACTTACATTAGACGTTTAGAATGATCGATTACAACCATCAAAAATACCGGAAAAATTGGTATCTCTTCCACTAAGGTCGAGGTTAAATAACTCAACGATTTAGTGATTAAAGAGAATTATTATTTCGAGTCTAATAAAACAAGATGTCAATGTGAAACATCTATATTCATAGTACATATTTCACTTTGTTTTTACGCACTAAGAAATATAATAAATAGAAAATTAATTTATCACGATAGTCGAAGACACAGTTTTGAATGTTGATAAATGCAAAATGTCTGTCTGTCTGGCTGGAAGAAAAATCCCAAAATTTACTCAATGAAATTTATTATTTGTTAAGTTTGTCACTTAACTTTTCCTGATTTATTAAATTTATTTAATGCAATTTATTAACTATCAAATTTGTCTCTAAAGTTTTCCTGGTTCATTAAAACTTATTGTACTTAAGTAATTTATTGCTTTTTTAGCATTTTTTTTACTTGCAACATGCATATCTTTTATGTTGAGCAGACAATTTCTTAATACTTAAATACCATAATTCAGATGGCATTGCAGTTGCATACTTTTTTAAATCTTAATAACTAAGCAACGGATAGCATTCTTTAATGTGACGTAATTGCTCTGCTATAATTTAAAGAGTGCAAGTGCGAGGTCGTCTTTAGTAATATCCGCCGATTTCTTGATTCGATCTATTTTTGTTTCACTGTCTAGGCTTGGGGGAGGTATTGAGGGGTGGCGTTGAGTCACGCAGTGGGTGTGTGACGCAGCGGAGGGTGCAAAAGGGTCGCTGCTCCGGCAGGTATAACGGAATTTCGTAGACAGACCCAAACAAGTTTTTGTTCGAAATACCTCAACTATTGTTGGAATCTGGATCAACCCTGAGGCAACGGTGTATCTCTTCAAGTGACGTGTTGTGATCCCGATCGTGACTCATGCTCTGACGTACACTTGGAATTTCAAGGTTTTTCCTATAATGGATTCGTAATGCTACCTAGGTTAGTCGCGCGTTTGGCTAGTGGATTCATGTCTGATGACCAAGCCTATTTTAGGTTATTGATTATTAATAATTGGCTTTTAATGTGTTCATTGGCACGATGGTATTATTGATTTTTATTGTCTGGTATACTGAATCCACAGGCGAAAAGCGATCTATAGACTTATGGATTTTAATTTTTTTTTTTTTATAGACTTATGGAATACATCCACATAATAGATAAATAGTACTTATAATTGAGTTAGAGAACATAATGTCTTTGGGTTATTGCTATAAAATAAAAATATTATGATGATTTCTTACGTAACAGAAGCTATTAGTGCGTTCCTGCCATACGAGTATGAAGCTACGTATTACAATTGCTTAAATATCTGTTTCCTGCATTAAATTATTAGTTCTCTTTTTATACGCAGTTCATGAGTAATCAATGATGAAATATAGAAGTAGATTTTTACGACGTTTCTTGAATTAACTCTATTAAATTCTGCGCAAGTCTAGTGGAAATAAGCATGACTCATAAATTATTATTGTTATGAACGATAAGCCGGGTTTGTAGGAAATATGCCTCAATTATGACGATACTCCATAATTGTATTCTCGACCTAACTACTAAGACAACAACAAATAGACAGTGTCAGTACACTTGATATCTTGGATTTCATCAAAGGAACCTTATCAGGATGGCATTGTTTTGCTCATTTGGCAATACAATGAATCATAATTTACTAATCAGTTGTGGATGGTCATCATCAAAGTTCCTACATCCTTCCATAACGTAAAGATGACTCAGTCCATAATGCACTGACTAAGAACAAACAAATGTAGCTGTCCGTTTTTAGGGACAAATGGTATCTCATAAATAGCAATAAACCTTTCTTGGAAATAACATCATTTATTTGCATGCTTTGTACTGCAACCTTATTTTCGAATGACTGCACAGGACCCGTATCATAGTGATCTTCCATTAGATTACTTGCTATCGGATGAACGTTATCTGATATAGGCTGCGCTTGTTCACGGCATTGACATTTTAGTAAGACGATCGTTCTTGACTGTTTCAAGGACTTCAGGTTAACTAGCATGGTGTTTATTGTCATCTCTGAGTATTTAATTAGGCAAACTAAATTGCGTGGTTGTCTACAAACCAGACGCCTCTCACGGTTCATTGACATATTAATTCACAGACTGCAGGGCTTACATGTGCCTGTCTTAGAAGCTCGAATTTTATCATCCATGTCGTTAAACACACTCGTGGCTAAAATAAGAACGGCGTTTGATAAACACGAGTTTATTTAGCTCATTATTAGACTTGGGAATATGACGGTGTTATGGTTTGTAATGCAAGTCACGATCGGTGTTCGCAATCATTATTATAGTGATCTTATTTGCGGTAGCTACTCTGTGGCACTAACTTGTACGAGTTGTCATCGATGGCGGCTGGTAACTGCCTTGCATATTGATGGGCTGAACAGGCGCGGCGTTGCGTGTGCACATTCCTTTCCATGTAGTAGGCCGATGAGGATCGCCGCAAGCTAACCGTCATTGTTTGAAACTTTTAAACCGTCGAATATTATTATGCGAGAGTGGAGCGTACGAGACAACTGTCATTTTGTAAGTGGTATTTGGGTCGCGGTTTCAACGTGCTTAGACGCGTGCGCCACTGAGACAATTCTGCCTTTTGTTTTTATTGCGTGATTTCTAATCACACTCGCATGGAAACTAAATTCGTTTGCTTGAATGGAAACAACAATGTAAATTGAGTGAGTTGTTTCTCATCAATCTTGTTAATCCGGTTTGTCGAAAATTTGTTTTATGGCAATAGTAAAGGATATAATATATTTAGCTAGGTAATTTTACTTTTTAATGTTGTGATCATTACGTGATATCGACTTTGAATGAATAACTGGTTGTTATCTTGGTTTAAATTACGTAAGAACTTTTCCTCCTTTTCATTCTTAAGGTAGGTTAGTATTCTCCGATTCATAAATGCAACTTTGTAACACGCTATCCAACAGTTGAGTCGTGTCATATAGAGATGCGTAGGGAGCGGCATATGAGTTGAGAGCAATCTAGTCCACCCACTACCCACCAAGTTTGTATTTGTGCGGCCTATTTCAGAGGTTGCTGAACTCAACAATCAAAATATACTTCAATTTTAGAATACTCCATTTTTCTCTTTTATTCCTATATAAATATCGTAAATGTCGCAGATTTATATCGAATCATTTGTACGCTGTAAAGATTTAGGTCAGATAAAACATTCTGTTTAAGGGTTTTACATCATCCATAAGATTTTGTTTAAGGATAACGGTTTAACCGAAAAGACATGTGGTGAAATAAAAGTCATTCGGCATGAGCTTTGCTTAGGGAAAGAGGTCGTAACGGAATAGCATATGACATGGCATTTACCATACGAAGACGTGATGATAAATACTTTCTATACTCGGTGCACTGGATTCCATTGAAGTTTGTATTTGGAATGAATGAAAATTAACTTTTTCGTTGATGACAATTTGGAACGTCATTGTGTTCAACTTTATATCTAGGCTACATAATGTTTTTGGAAGCTAAAAACCAAACTTTCTTTAATAATTAACAAAGTTTTTACTATAGTAAAAACTGTGATACAACTGGTTAGTCTCGCCTGGTTTTTTGAGGGATAGGTAGAGATCACTTTTATCCGTAAAAGTACCGATCGAAGCGTATCACTTTTGCTTTTCTAAAGTCCATGCGCAAACGCACGTCAATATAGATATTCAATTTCCTATCTGTTATTACATACCTCCATATAAAAAATATATATAAAATCTTTAATAATATTTGAATGTAAAATGTGGGTCATCATACAAGAAAAAGCCGCAGTTAGGATAATCTTGTTACTTACGCACCGCAGCGAGTGGGCACGTACAGAATAGTTTTTCTGTGTTGGCTACGTTTTCGTAATTATGTTGTACATGTTAAAAGATTCTTTAATGTAGAAACTGTTCAAAGCAAATTAAATCAAGTAACAATTTCCTATAACTTCTTACAAGAATTCTCGTCGATCTCTGATAACAATAAAATAAATTAATGTAAGAATGAGTAGAAAACCCTGCTGATTTAAACAGTATTTAACTAGTTAGTGCAAGAGTTGAGTAGGAAATAGGTTATCTTCATCAAAGGGATGGCATGTTAAACTGTCCTACAAGATCTTCGACAACATTTAAAACTTACTTTCTTATAAACAGAGAGCTATCGTTTTTCACACATACCTCAATATCCAGACCTTATGTATCGTGCGGGGACTCCAACGGTCTTGTTTATCATGGCACAACATACCTTATGATGTAAATTTATATATTTAGAAAAATTAGTCTAGGACCCTAGAATCACAAACAGTGACCTAACCGAAATAAAAAACTAACTTCAATAAACCAAGGAGTCTAAAGATCTCTAGTTATGAACTGGTTTTGTTAGTCACAATCAAAGGCAGGAAAAGCATTATTCATTCCACGCGAGATAGTATTGTTTTGCTGCCTACACTACGCACCAAAGTTGCAGCGGGCATTTTGAACGCCAGAATTGTTTGTAAATTTTAATTGTTCATGATATTGTTGTGTGCCAATTGTCCAGCCCTGGTCCTAACTTATTCATGCATACAACGTTTATTGTGTATTGTAAATGCCAAGATTTCTCTTATATCATGTTGATTAAACATGCGGTCACCTATGTGTTATAATAATGTTTGTGTCTCTTAAAGTCTTTGTAGTTCAATATACAATTACAGATTAGTCATAATAATATATGTAATATACTGTTGGTTGGAACAAATGAAGATACAGCACAATATATTACTTGTTGATATATCTATCTGATTCGATGATTTTGGTATTTCAAGTAACTAATGAGTTTTTTATCGTTTTCTTACGGAATCTTCCATTGCGTTCTTTCGTTCGTGTATAGGACGCTGGATGATTATATATTAGTACACATACGTGTGTAGATACATGGAAATATGCATCGATTGATTGAACATGCTATTACGCGGATGGATGACAGCGAATTGACTATATGGTTGACGTGGAAGGGCAATCGCTTAGGTTTGGAAGGGCATTGGATGGAGATAAGATAATTTAGGACCATTTTAGGAATTGCGATAACTACTTCTGTCAAAACTATAAAAATCAGCTAACTTTAAAACGGCTCTTATGCAAATTGCATGTGTTTGCATTCTACAGAAGTCCCAGTAACTAGTTAGTGCCAGTTTAAAACCTAAACCTGTACAGTGTATGTCGATGCACTCGACCCACCTTTAGCTGGGAGTCAAGGGCAGACAGGAAACAACTATTCGTTTCGAGCCTGTCTTGTGTGCTGTTACGGGCATCATGCGAGGCACTCGTTGCCTCAGGAACTCATGCTTTTAATAAGTGTCTGGGAAAGAATTTCAAGTTTACACTAAGTGAGTGAACTGAGGAATTTAAATTTTTATACCTAGTGTAGGAATCAGTACAAATTTTTAGAATTCTATAGATTGATATATGTATTTGAAAAACTAAGATTCAAAAGTATGGTTCAATGATTTGGACAGTTTAATCTGAGCAAATGAGGAAGCAATAAATGACTGTGCACATTTATCGCATTGAGAGCAAATTATGATCGGTGACTGACTCATGAACAGTTTATAAACAATATCAGTGTGAAGTTATCATCATTAGTTGCTTGTTTCCCGTTGGTTCGATCTCATATCTCACTGCTTATTTCCTTTAGTTTTTTTTTATCACTAAATCATGCTATTACAATGTTCCACTGATGCTTTTTCATAATCTGCATTATGGCGACTGAACTGCAAGATAATTCCGTGAATTTAGAAAAGTTATTTGAGGTACAGGGAAAAAAATTGCATATATCATCGATACCTATATGTAGAAATGAAAGACACATTTCTTAGTTAACATAATATTCCTTTCTTGTCCACAGGATCAATATGAGAACTTAGCCGCCCACACATTAAAAGGAATCGAGTTTCTCGACAAATATGGCAACTTCGTTAAGGAGAGATGCGCGATCGAAATGGAGTATGCAACGAAACTCAGGCAAGTTTTATTTATGTCTTTATCTCTGAATTTTATATGTAATTTTTATGGCTATATCAGTAGAATAACCTAATGAGCTCTTGCCCTTTTATCGGGGTAATCCGAGGCTTTAGTGGCCACTGACGCCTACCAAAGCCAAATGATTTATTACTTCATACCCAACCTGTCACAGATGTTCTCGTTTTACTAAGTAACTATGAGAGACACAGAATATAATCTATCCAGACATATATTCCTTCAAGGTTGCTTTTATTTAGATGATTGACAACTACAACTTTCCATATCATTCGTTTTGCTCGAAAGAAATTTATCAATCTATATGTAATCTGAATTATGAAACGCTTGTAAAATTATGAAATACACCAGTTAAATATTTATAACAATTTTATTTTCATCCATATGCATTTGCTGGCATGTTATCAAATCGTTTCAGTTAAAATTTGTACAGACTGTTGCAAACAGCCTCCTATAAACCGAATTTAAGGCAAAAGATTTAATACGACAGCGAAAGCGGCTGTTTAAATGTGGATTTTCGTGGGAAGCATGTAGGTGTCAACCTCAACGATTGGACACATTTTCCCAAAATACTTGCATCGGTTTGAGGTTGTTTTATATTCGTGTTTAACGTCTCTTGACTTGAGATTCTATTATTATTATTCCGGTATTTCGGCGACTAAGCAACATTTATATGGTATAAATTACTAAGTATAATAATTTGTTATGCGTTGTGCTTACATCCTTACGTACTCAGATAAAATTTCTTCATTAGGTTAATAACATGGGAACATTCCTAACATAACCACATAAATTCGAATTAGCCACTAGTCTTATCATCTCGACGCTGCATATTAGTTTTATTTAGATTCATCTAACTTAATGTAGGAGTAAGTACTAAATAATTGAATGCCAATTTCAACTGATGAGTTAATACCGCACTAATGATTCAGTGAAAATCCTCATTATTTGTTAGAATGCGGTCGGCTAACCGCTCAGTCGGATAATCGTAATGTTTAAGCTAAATCGACGCGAGCGACACCTGCTAGTTTCTTTAAGAAAGTGACGTTTCCAGGTGTCGTCAGCGCTGTTACAAAATAATGTAAAATGTCACTCATGAGCGGGCGCACCGTCGCGCATTTTAAACCGGTGCCGCGAGTTTTTAATATTACACCAACGTTCAGCACTTTCACTATGGCAGACCGAAAGCTACACATAATATGCATTCAGCTCGTTCCTGATTAGGCATTAAGTCATTATCATAATCAATCAATGAATATGATATCGCTTGCGAGGCGGCTGCATTCAGCTCGTTAAACATGTTACTAAACTGTGTTTGTTTATGGGCTAATCGGTAATTGTTTGATCGTTACAGGAGGCTCGTCAAAAATTACCAACCGAAAAGGAAAGAAGAAGATGAATATCAGTAAGTACACTTAACCATTAGTTTACGTAAATTTAGATGTAGTTTTACGTCATAAGAATAATTAATAATACATCATTTTCATATAATTAACACGATCCTAATATATAATTTTTCAGCTTAAATGATGTGTTATGTACAATATTGTTAGTAACTATGTATCAGATTTTAATTATTAAGGCATTTAGTGTCTGTATCTCGTATCATCCTATTTAATTATTTACTCACACGTTTTGGACTTCCCTGGACACAGATCTGTCCACTATGACAACCAGAGTGATAGTAAAGCATTAGTGGACAAGGACAACCATCAAAGTGACGTTATCACTGCTTCAATACACATGATTAAACGTGACTGCATTATTAACTAAGTATACTAAAATACACTAGATTAAAGTATCGTGTATTCTTAGAGTGTTTTGCTGTGCAACAATTTCATTACCATGTTTGGTAATAGTGAAATTATTCTGGAAAGTAAAAATTCAGACTGGTACACCTGAACAGAATGTAGTTTTGCTTTCACGTACTTTTATGTTGTACCGAGTGTCGGTACGCAAGCAACAAATGAAGGATTGTATCATTTGTAATTGTACCAATTATGAAGTTGCAATATCTTATCTCAGGTTTAAATTCATTATTCAGTCATTAGTGTTAAATCTTAAGTTTTGATATTGTTATATAAGCTTTTTTTTTGGTCAAGAATAAATGAATGTTCTATGACAGAGTACTTCAAATGACAAACATGTCTATGGGAATGATAAATATTTAACTAGGAAGATATTTTCAACAGTAGTCATACAACAATAGGTTACTTATTTCACAAGTGAGAGCCTTCGATATTGTTTCTCTATATCACAACCTTTGTACCAAAATTATATAATAAGGAAGGTATCATTGTATATACAAATCATAGTGTTGTTCAAATATATCTCACCATTCAATCACTAACAAAGAACGTATGCAATGCTACAGAAATATAGCTGTGCTATTAACCTATGGTTATGGCTATCTTAACTTGCGTATGTTCTGAAAACCAGTTTGTTTTATAAATAAGCGAAGAAACAATGATTGTGCTGCGGAAATTGTAGTTTTATCCTTTTGGCTTTAAGCTACTTAAGGTCACACGTTCACTGCTTAAGCAGCCTTATACACTAGCTCGATTTCTGTCTAGGCAATGCTAAACGAACCGTATTAGTATATACAGAATACACTCACGTTCCCTTTCAAAGTGGTCAGAACGTCGAAAACATAATACGTTCTTTATCATTATTAGTATTGGTATCATGATGATATTAATGGGGAACATTGGTGAACGATTGCTAGTCCATCGCCCACGATATTACATTGCCCACAAACACCTTATTCCCCTCTAACGACATGCCGGGAAGATTGACATTCATTATATTTTTATGTCTGAAATTAATACAAAGACCATAATCATGCACATATTAGTAGCGATAATACTCATTCAAGTGTTAATATTTTTTTAATATATTCAGCATGTTTATACGTTTATAAATTTCCTAATATATTCTTAACTTCTCCCCAGGTACACATCCTGCAAAGCTTTCAGACATTTGCTGCAGGAGCTGGGTGACTTCGCTGGTCAGAGAGAGGTGGTGGCCGAGAACTTGCAGTCAAATGTCGTTAGGGAACTACACTTATTAGCTAAGGAATTGAGGGAAGAAAGGAAGGTAAGTGTATCATTACAAAATATTGTAATTTAGTTATTCAATTAGATAATTCGGTAATATAATTAGATATAAGGATTTATTTATTTCGATGGTTTGGACATGTTATGCGGATGAATGATAGCAGATTGACAAAAGGAATATGAATGAAGTGGAAGGGCGGTTACGTAGAGGTCGGCCTAATAAGACATTAAACAGTCAGATAGACGCTATATTGAAAAAAGGTGACGTTAGGTGTACCTATAACTGCCGAGAGTGTATGAGTAGATGTATGAATGTCAATGAAGCGAAGGTCTGTCAGGATCAGGACAAATGGTGATCCGTGATCTCTGCCTACCCTCTACAGGGAATCAGGCGTGATGTGTATGCATGTATATAAGGATTGAGTTACGAGAACGGATCTAAGTTTGTAATAATTGTAGATCAATAAATGCAACAGCGTTGTTTTAGTAACTTAAGCATAACATGGAATCAATGTTTTTTATAACACAGCACAGCTTTGTGTTACTTTATTCTGAGATTGAGTATTTTGTAATGAACTAACAATAATAATTCTATTGAATATTAAATGCCAATGCTATGATCGAATCATCACGTAGCGATCTTAGTTCATAAGTATGTTTGATTAGAAACAAACATTCTTCTATTGTTTGAGAGTTTCGTAATTTTTTTTCACTGCTGTTGCGTGTGATTCTTTACTTCTTTTATAAATATGCTCCTACGAATTATGTGTGACTTATCAGTAATTTTTTTGTCTTGATACATAAAGTCTTATAATTTTAATAACATACAGTTTTCCAAACAACTTTGATTCTAAATAATAAATAGTATGAGCAAAAACTGTTGAAGTATTTACGAGTATAATGAGTCCACTATAATTTCACAACCATATTAGTATCTGTTAAGCGGGCAGTCTTGTCAAAATTGGAAATATGGTATACATAATGTATTTGCTCAATGATAGCTCTCTATCAATAAATAAACATAGTTATCGTACCAGCAATGTTTGTTCTAGAAATTTTATTCTTTGCGTTAAAATGACTCACATTTGAATTCTATATTATATTTACAATAAAATAATGCTTTCTTTCTACTTTCTTTCAACTAGGACATTGATAAATAATGGAAATAGATCCATTATTTATCAATATTGTACAAGGTGGCTATTGATAGTCTCTGCACATTCCGTTAGGGAAGTAGAGGCGAGGATATATGTATGTATATACACATATAAGGGTTGGAAAGAATAAGGATACCTTTTTCCAATTACCAATCGTAAAGTTTTCAATACATAATAATTTAATGAGTGTGGCTAAACCAAGACAGAATAGTCACAATCGTTTCGGGTGGCAATCGATAGTCTGCCTATTCCTTTACTAGATGCGTAAATATACGTAGGTTTGTATTATATAACAATGCCTTTGTTATCGCAGCAACACTTGAACGAGGGCTCAAAACAAACGCAAGCGTTGCAGTCAGCCATTGGTGCCTTGGACCGCGCGAGACGAGCGTACGAGAGAGCGGCGCGCGAGTCGGAGCGGGCCTTAGAAGCCTTCCAGAAGGCGGACGCTGATTTGAATCTCAGGTACAATTATTTATTTTATTTGTTTATAACAAGATCACAAACCTTACAGGGGAATCTGTAATACGTATGCTAATTATTACAGAAAATATTACTTTAAATATTACTACTACTAATTATACTAATTGTTATTTAATAATAATTGTTGAATTTATAATTAAACATACATCTACAGTATAGATACGTATGTAGTTTGTATGTGTGTTTTAGCAGTACACATTTTACCTACTTGGGGATGCCTATGTTCAACATTAGACTGGTACAGGCTGATTGATTGATACATATAATAGCCATGTTTTTTCTTGCCTTTTGATAAGAAGTTAATTGCCTAACTTATATGAATAAACTCAAAGCATGATGTATCTCAATGGTTTGTATGACCTAATGCGTCATAAGGAAGGTATTTAAGTGTGTAAAGTCACTTTGCTACTAGTACACAGTCATTACGAAGACGTAACAGGTGGTCAGACCATTCGGTTCTGCTAATGTAGGATTTTATCATCTTAAAATGTCAAGAGTTATGTAAAAATATGTTATGAAACGGAGAAAGTGATGCAAAGAAAACATATAAAATATGGAAAGTGACGCTTGTAAAATTATTTGGTTTTCTGTCAACCTGATCGACGATTTGTAAGGACCGGTTTTGTAACATTTCTCATGATGTTGTCGTGGAATGGGATCGAATGCGCATGTGCACAAAAGCCTATCAGCTGATGGATTAACTCGGTGAAAACTACTTTCAATGGTTTCCAATGCGAGGTCACTCGTTAATTTCCATTTTATGTTCAGAACTTTAATTTCAGATACTAGGTGTTTTATAGCCTTTTGCAATCTATTTAACAGCCAAATGAAATGTAATTGTTTGGTCGAGTTCCCAAGGTCCTGTTGACTAGATTTCTTTAAATTATTGGTAAAAGATTTAAAATCCTCTATTTTGTGTAAATAAATGGTTTTCAGAATTAACTGTCAAACAGCAATTTACTTAACTACTTTAGTGCAAAGCAACCATGAAGGTCGACGTCATTGAGTCTTGTTATAAAATTTTTACCGATCTTGTTTCGCGTTTCAAAATGTAGTAAAACTCAATGATCTTTAAACAAGTTAATCTCATAAATCTTACAATTTCTTATTAAGAAATTTATGTAAGAATTTGAATGTGAAATGCATTCATAGTATTAGAAACTTGTTTTATATTTAGCAAAGCATGCGAAATGTAAAAACAAAATTTAGATTTCTAAAGCGTTTGCCGTGTCAACCTTGATCTAAATAGACATAATAATAGTGGACTTTGATTTGTAAACAAAAAATTCGTCTGTGTGGTTGCTTTTTATAGGTGATATTTCATTATGAACATCAACTGCTATGATAAACGTTTCCCTTTGATGAACTTAATAGTGCAATTATAATTTTGTCATAATATGGTTTAAGGTGTTAAAATCTGCACTTATAACAAATTAGCTGATAATGACACAGATGTTTCTTTTTTTGTAATACATTGGTTTGTCTTCTGCTAATCCATGATAGATAAACCTTCCAGTTAAGAGGTATTATCTTAGATTCAGCATTATTTACTAAACCATTAACCATTACTTGCAATAAAATTCCGTAAAATGTATACTTTTATTAACATATACATTACATACACACATTCACGTCCTTTAATCCCTTTAGGGTGGACAGGAACTCGGAGGCATAATATCTCCTTTTAGCATCAATATGGGGGATGCAGTTCCATATCTAACATTGGTGGCAGGTTGCTAGCTCATCGCCCAATAAATTTCATTTACTCCTAATCTGTTAGTCGCCTCCTACGACATGCCGGGAAGAACGGCAGCTAGTTAGCATTATTTATAAGTCCCACAAGACTAGACTTTTATAAACAGTTCAACAATTCTATTACAGTCGAGCGGAGGTAGAGAAACAAAAAGCCAATATGAAATTGAGGAGTCAAGCCTGCGAGGAGGCGAAGCACGAATACGCGGACCAGCTCCGGAAAACCAACGAGGCTCAAAGGTTACACTACGAGCAGAGGCTGCCGCATGTTTTCAAACAATTACAGGTAATGTTATGCTAAACATTTATACTAAGGTATAAGGCCGACTAAACGTAGGTTATGGTTAATTGGCTACACATAACTAACTTAAATATGGCCATACTTGACATATTTCTATGTGTTGAATGTTTAGTGAATTTTCAGTTTACTAGTTTAATAGTTTTTGAAAGAGACCCTGTAGATATTTCACAGAGATAATAAATATTTCGTTGGAGAGATGAGTTTTAGTGAGTGACCTTGGAAAGCGAAAATTTTAAATATATTCGTTATTCTTGTAGCGAAACGTGTTTTAAATCTTATGTCAACGCGGAACATAATTTAGGATTCAAATCATCAATAATATTTACCAAATTTATCTATGGGTTAAATGTCGGCATGGCAACGATAAAGTTTAAAGTTAATACGTTGTTCATTAATGTAAAAAATATGTTAAGATGATGGTTGGAAAAATAGAAATAACCGGAAAAAAATCCTTGTATCTAGAGAACTGTTTTTATGTAGCCTCGCGAAACAACCCACATCAAAGTAAGTCGAGGTTAAAAAAATAATTTGCTTCTAGTAGAAATCTAGGTATATCATTTATAATCTTTTTCTGTCATGCTATACGTCATGCTATACTATCAAAAAACGATTACGATTTATTTAATTTTTCTGAAGAGAAGAGATAATATTTTGTAATTCAGTTATTCATATCATCTTCCATATTTTCGATCGCCACCTAAAACGATCCTCACAAAGCTTTCTAGCATCACACTCATCATCCTTCTCAGACATGATCATGTTATTATTATTTTACTAAATTCAGCACAAAATATAGGCATCAAGCATATACATGTTTCGTACCAAAATGCATTATGTAATCATGAATCTTCATGTTAAATCATAGCGCGTTTTGTTGAAGTAACTGACCCATAAATGTATCACATACGACATTCTCGTTAATATATCTTTAACCACTGGTATAAACTTGGAAGTCGTCTTTAGTGATAGGGAGCTTCCAAAAGCAATGTGCATTCTGGCATGAATCCAAGTAGGTCAGTTTTAATGCAATATTGTCTGTAGTGTCTCTCATATTTTCGTTCTAGATCGCTACGTTAGTCTATTATCATTGGTAATATGATAAAAAGCAGTCTTTATTGTAATAATGCGAGAAATATGTTAGAGTTTGCCTGAATACATTATTTATAGACACGTAATAGTTTTATATGTAGATAGTATTGCAAAAAAACTGCCACAAAATTTCATAAAAAAACACATTAGTAATAAATATTATGGTGTTTGTGACATGACATTTGTGACGTAACGATTGCTGACAAACGGTCGATGTTGAGATTTTAATATTAGGAAATAAAAGTTGTTTACGTAAAAAACGAATTGGCAAATAATGAATTGCTAACTGCTTGACAACAGGATGTGGTGTCAACGCATTATATTTATAAATTTCTGTTCTAGTTTTATCACAAGTGCTATTTTAAATCATTTATAAATAACTAAATCACGGTTGAAACTTTCCACTACGTATTCGATCTAGTATCTCTAATATTTGCATATAATAGTAATTACGTCTTTTTCTACCTCTTAATGATTTATGAACTGTTTATTTTCAGGATCTGGACGAGAAGCGGATAAAGAACATAAAGAATTTCATGTTGAGCTCAGTTGATGTAGAAAGAAAAGTGTTCCCTATTATAATGCAATGTCTTGACGGCATGGAACAGGCTGGCAATGCTATTAATGAGAAAGAGGTTGGTGTATACACAATTTCCTTATGATCACTTCTCAGAAAAGTTGACTTTATATTCCGATATTCGACTTTAATTTTTGTTGAAATGACATCATCCAAACATCTTTACGTATATGCACGCTAACTACGATTTCTTTAGTACTTCTTATACATATATCTTGTCTTCAACAAAGGTTAAATATTATGTCCTGTAAGTTAATTTCTATATTCAAAGAATGAATGAAATGCATATTTGATGAAGGACAAAATTATGTTTAGTACCAGTTACCCCTTAGCACCTTTTCTTGTCTTACAGACAATCGAATTATGTATTCGTAGTCAAAGCAATATTTTCACAAACGTGAGATACATAAAACTACAAAAGTTGAATGAAAATTAAAAGCATATTTTATAAAGGATAAAATTAAGGCTATTTAGTTCCAGATCAGATACTCCTTTATCTTACATACATCCGTGTTGTACCTCTTTTACATACATACATTCGTGTCCATTCTACATAGGCGTACATACATACTATCATCATACTACACATGCGTATCTTACTCTTAAACCTTACGCCTCACAGTTTTAAATTTTCAATTCTTTATAGTGTTAATCAATTTCAATTCAATTGCTTTTCAAGGACACACAACTAGTGATAGAGAGGTACAAATCGGGCTTCCTGCCTCCTGAAGACTTCACTTTCGAAGAGTTGAGAGGCGGAGACACGACTGATGCGTCCAACATGAACCACCATCCGCATCTCAACCATCTCACGGCGGCTAGGGGCACGGTTTCGGGACACAGGATCAAGAAACGCGGTGGATTGCTCTCTATATTTAGTTCTAATAAGGTACGTGGTCTATAGAGTATTTATTTGTTTTTTTATACGTATTCTTTAGTTAAGGAGTATTATTATACAATGGTTTATATATAAATAGGATTGACGACTCGAAATAAGACAGTACAATATAGTTTTTTTAATACTTATTATTACAATTCGGTTTATATTTATTTTTCCATCACAAATTAGTCTTTACATATACTTTATTTATTATATTTGTCATTTCCTAACCTAACATATTATTTTTCTGTTGTCTCGTACCCCATCTAATCACGGGTTGCCATGGTAACGTCATAATCATATGGTCCACGCATCATGGCGTTTATTGGTGCAATGATCAACGTAAGTGCGAATCGGTGGTTTGGGCACGTCAGGCACGCATGGCGCAACTGTGTGCACTAATGTCTATAGGACTACGTTGGTTTTTGGAACATCATACTTATTAAAATTCCATAGGTTTGAAAATACATATAAGTAATTATAAAGATAATGTTAAATAGTGAAAGTTTTGGTCAAATTACATACTCGTACATCAAAAGTATTCGGTATTTTCTCCTTTTATTAGGTACTGAGTTAATTTAACTAGATATAAAATCAATGTGTAATTAAATACATATTAGAAAAGTACTAGAAGCTCTTTTTTCTTAAAAAATATTATGATTAGATTGTTAATAGATAGTACTATAAGATTGATAGATAATTGAAATCAAGATCTATTCCAATTTATTGATGTTCCATAAAATCATAATTAATAGCATTCATTCATTATAGCGGGCAACTAATACACATTTCATTGCCATGCAAAGTCAAAGCTATTCACTCATAAACACGTTCAATACACGAGATTAAAGATCATGTAATTTAAGTAATTATGTACTTAAATAAAAGATTAAACTCTACACTGCGTAAATATACAAGATTCTTGATTTGAGAGTTGTTTATGAGTAATTCTTTAAGTATGTATTACATTATGACACTTCACGGGACGCACAAAATAAGGTGATTGTCCATGCTTAGTTATGTTGTTTTTATTTTCTTCTAAATGTTGTTTTGTTTGCTTTTTGTCCGTTCGTCACCGTCAATCGCTTTGGCCATTGAAGATAATAGAAGCGTGCAATTCTCTAAAGGTCAGTTTTGGTTGGTTGTAGGAGTTAGGTTTTGTGTGAAGTTTTTGGGGTCTGAATATTGGTGTTTTTGACCGGGTTTTATCAGATAGACAATGTTTTGCATGCTAATTATACGTAATATAAAAATATGGTTTTTATTTTGTTGTCTATTACCTGTAAATAATGTATTTGTTATCATGATTTGATACAGATATGTTAATAATTTCGACAATAATTATTTTAAATATGGAAAAATTTCCAAAACATCTCAGTTCATTATAAATCCACAGCCTCTGACTAATATTGATATATATTTTTGTGAGATTAAAAAATGAAACATATTTTGCATGTTAAACCACTTTTATGTTGAGTTTGATTTTTGTTGCTAGATTTTTCATTAGTTTTTTTTGTAGATTATGTTGCATGGCTTTTCTTATAATTTCGTAACGCTCTTCATGTACATAACGGTATCAATAATATCGTGTAATGATATTATCCAATAAATAAGTGTAGTATTACTATTATATGCGCTGAAGTAAACGTATCGGTGTGTATTATTCAACAATGAACATAAAAAAGTTTATATGCGGAGTGAATCCAAACATATATACATATAATATTTTACGATATATACTATATTTATCATTGTATTGTTTTGTAAGGGGCATCTGAATGTTAACTAGTGGTTAACGGGCTATTATAGAACTTTATACGGTTATAGTTTAGAATGCAGTTTTGTAAAGGTGTTGGCACCAACGTTAGCTAAACCAACGATAAATTAGTGTTATATTCAAATTCAATATGTAGTTGATTGCAAGAATAGTGTGGTATAATAAATATAGAACTGGTATTCAGGTTGTTAGATACGGAAGTTTGATTTCTGGTGCACCAAATTGTTTATGGTAGAAATTCAATGCTATTTTGTAATTCACTGTCGTATCTTCATTGAAATATATGAATTATTTCAGAACAATATATCGATGGATGGAAAGGAGGACTATTCAGATCTTCCGCCAAATCAAAAGAGAAAGAAACTGGCCGCAAAAGTACAGGAACTGAGCAAACAGGTAAGTAGCAGTGATAACGGAATACCTTTGTGAAAAGTACATCGCTTATAACATCTGAAATGATTCTGTATATTTTACATACAAAAGCATAATGGCAGTTGTTATTCGTCTAAGGTCATAATTAACTAAGAGGTACCTTAAAAACTAAGAGCAATGGTTATAAAAAAATATTAACGTATGGTTTGGTGGTGCATCCCTAATTATATATTATTTTCGTATTTAAAAATAATTCTAGTTTTATTATTAAATACGTATTATGTTTACAGGTCGCGCAAGAACAAGCTGCGATGGATGGCTTGATGAAAATGAAGGGCGTCTATGAAACAAATCCCACCTTAGGAGATCCAATGACCGTTGAAGGTTAGTTTTCCATTTTATATTTTCCTTTATGTACAACTAAAAAGATCTTGTTATTTGTACTTCTACTACTATGTTAGTGTACTAGTACTATAAATGCAATATATACTTAACTGTAGGTATAGGCATACAACAAACATATTTACGACAATGAACCCGCATTATCCTCGCAGTGGTGTTATTCTACAACCATCTCGGACATACGTGTTAACCACATAGTCAGTACTCTATGTGACAGTTTGTAAACTGAGACGACATTAACAATCACTGAATTGCCTGATAATATAATATGCAGATTTCTTCACGATGTCTTCCCTCAATTGAATAGAATAGAATGTTATCAGGTTTGTTTCTAGACTTATCGTATTTGTAGAAAACTAACAATACTTACTCATATATAAGACTATTCTTAACGTGTTTGTTTCTTGTAGGTCAACTGAATGAATGCTGCGATAAATTGAAGAAACTTAGAGCGCAGTTACGCAAATATGAAGAGTTGTTAGCAGAGGCGACCAGCCAGGTGACCGCCGCTCAACAGCTACAAAATCCCAGCGTCAGGACGAATGGTGGGCCGCCACCGCATCCTACAAGGTGAGAAGGCTTTACATTTCTTGAGAAGTATAAATATATCATGTGTATAATTAAAAATACGCCTTAAAATAGGTGTGGTGTTGTTCTATGCTATTCATAAAATGATTATAGATCTAAATATACAAAAATCCTCATGAAAATTAATAATAAATAAAATCTGTAACGTTGTTTGGTTTTAGTCTGAAACGTAAATAGAATCCAAAAAACAATTGGGGTCGATTATTATAATTATAATAATTATACTAATGATGTCTGAGACTAGGTTGCTTCTCCGAATATTGCTCCAATCAAAAAGTGTTTGAAAGATACTCATGTTATATTACCTACTATAATCCTGTAACTAAAATCCTTTTATATCACCTTCCAGTATCGGTTCCAACAACAGTGAATCTCTATCGCGGTCCGCATCCGAATCCTCCGTGAGTACCGGGACAGGCGCCGTGAACAATGGCAACGTTATCACCGTGAACACGAGTCGTGCGGCCGGCGGCTCTCCGGAGTCTGGCCTTGGTGGCGAATTGGCGGCCCAGGGTATAGAGCACACGAATGGAGACCACGAAGATAATGAGGAATCGGACTTCGACTATTATTATGAAGCTGATTTGCAGCCGCTCGGGTACTGCAAGGCGTTGTATCCGTTTGAAGGTGAGTGGGCGACGTTTAATGAAATGAGATGCTTGTTATTCCATATAAGTATTTGAAAACATTTTCACATGAAAAATAGTCCTTAAAATTAGATAATCATAAAAAACTAAATAAACTATTATTTAAATAATGGTACTTTTTGTACTTATAGAAACTGTGTATTCGTATTGTAGTAGTGAAGCAATTTACAATGATGTAATGTATCAAATCTACGTTGAATGAAATTCTCGTGATCTACACTCTCGTCTATTTTGTGAAATTGGTAATTCTGAGTTTGTCACAAGCTAAATAAAAAAAATTATAGAACAAGGGTTAATTGGTCGTTTAAAGATTGTTTATGAGCAAAACCAGCGTAAAGATCAGTAGATTAATCATCTGACTATTAGTTTAATTCACACAAGGCTTTCCTACACAATATAACATCGAAAACCCACCCTTTTAATTTACCCCTTTCTTCATCACAGCCAACGGCACAGGCTCAACAATGCGGATGGAATGCGGCGAGCGTCTCCTAGTGTTGGAGACGGACGCGGGTGACGGATGGACACGCGTGCGACGCCACCACACGCGTGAAGAGGGCTTCGTGCCCACCACCTATATATCGACCACGCTGTACGCCGGCACTCAGTGACACGAGGATACGTCTGAGGAGGAATTGTTTGGTAAGTGTTGTGGGGAACAATAAGTTCAGGTAGAATATCAATGTAAGAGACAACCAGTGTCAGGCAAATGTTTTGACTTTCAATGAATGTACTGTACATGTACTTATGTTGAATAAAAACATTTGACTTTGACTTTGACAGGTTCGGGGTCAATATGATACTTTTATATATCATCGTTGCGCCTGGATAAACCGATAAATATGTTTTTTTTTTAAGAAAAATGATCTTTTTCACTATGAAAGCTTCCTCGCTACGCCCGTCATACCTGTGAAACCCGTTTTGTGATTTCTCAAAAGAATACGAAAATAGCTTTATCGGCTATGTAATAAAATCCGAGTCCTAAATTCGTAACAAAAAGTTTTTTGGCTTTTATGAAAAGTTACGATTTTTTCTGTATCGGTTCTTCCAGGCGCAACGACGATATGCGAGAATATATACGTACATTCATGTCTTTGAAACACTTGAGGCAGAGCCACAAGATTGATAGTCACAATATTTCCTCAGTCACTTTTAAGATTACTATCAGGAGCGAGATGGTATGAATGTATAATATTGGTGACAGATAGCTAGTACAATAACCCAATAGTTTCGGTATAACTCTACACTTTTAGTCGTCTTCTAAGATTGGCCTGAAATAAAGGCAACTACTAAGCATTTTATTTACGTCAATGCAACTAGAGAGTGATAATTCTATTAATTTTCATTAATGATACGAACAACTTCAATAAATTACTTATATTTGTATGTATCTAGTATAAGAAGCGAGAATATATAATTACTCAATGTTTCTTCAAGTGTAAATCTAATAATTATCGCTCTGATTGCTTCGTGGAAATTGTATGTTGTTTACAAGTAATATGGAAGGCAGGTTTTGTCATGTTTATGACGATATGTAATCTGTCGTAAAGTTGTAAAATAAAATAGCAATTTATGTGTACTCGGGACTTGTATCTTACGTGGATAATCTTTATTTCGCAGAGTCTCCGTGATGCGCCGAGAAGATAGTGTATAGTGGACTGGAGTGTAGCTAGTAAGACATTGTGCAATTTATCTCGAATGCTAAAGTGCAGTGGCCTAATATACTAGTGTATATTTGCTAAAGTGTCTCATAGAAGCGTAAGTCCTGTCCGTACCGAATGTTTATCAGTTGAACAAATTAAATTTAAATCATAATAACATTCCATGATTTATTTATTATTTTTGTATATTGTTGGTTTATTATACATGTATGAGATTTTTTTAATACGAATGTAATTAAGTTTAGTGCTAATATTTAGTTGATCATATCTTTACTAGATCTTCGTTGTGCCAGCTGTTAATATTTGTTAAGAAACTCGTACTTATTATACGTATCCTTGCTTCATACTATGTGATTCTATTGATGAAATACCGTTACAATTTTAATGATATGACATGTAAAAATGTAATGTTTCTCGAATTATCGTCCGCTATGTATATTAAGTGGGCTCAGCGCCCAGGTATTAGATTATGAAATGCTTCGTATGTTAATAAAGAGTAAAGCTAGCTAATTGTCGCAATTATGGTCAAATTGTTAGGGTGGATGCAAAAACCTTTAGTGATGATATAAATAACTTTTTCGTAGTATAATAGTGGATGTATATACATGATAATGTAAAGTAGGATAACACGAAAATATTTCTTCATATTTACTGCTGTTAAAGTTTACTGTATGTTCACAATACAATTTGCTAAGTAATTAACTATGTCATAGTTCCCTAATATTATTTCGCTCATCTTAGTCTTCATCTGGTTTTTGCGTCCATATTAAATAGATCTTAGCCAATGCTGTTGTCTGCATATTATTTTCATATGCAAAGAATGCTATCGTTATGTATTTAATTAAGGTGATGTATGAAAGTTGATCGCATTTGTGTTTTTTTATCTGTAAAATAAAAATATATTGATGACATTATCTATTGTTTATTTTCGTCTCCCACAACACATAATTCTTTTTACATGTAGCGCAAAGGCAAATGCTTACATACAACTGTGTTCAAAACCCAGGTGAGCACTCTCTTTGCTTTGCACTGTGGAATTTTCGACATCATACCTCACACATACTAATACAACACATCACATCTACATTTGAAACCCTCTACGCATACGCTTAACGCTGGCATGTTAGTTAGCATCTTATGAAGCTCCGGTTCGATTCCATGTAAAAGCATAGATAAGAACAATCTTTCGACTGTTGTGCTTATGTGTCATTTTTTTAAATATGTGTTGTCCTACCTAACACAGTATTAACTGCACTTGAGAAGAGCCTTTAAAAATATGTATATTAAAAAAACGCAACTGAAAATGTCTTGCTATTTTACTTAACCTAGACTTCAAGCAAAGAATAAACCTTAGGTTCATACTTACGACACACTAAACGGAAATGAAACTAACTGTCACATTTTTCCAAGTATCGCAATAAATAATTTCCACCCATTTTAAGATAAATATCAACCATTCAGTCCAAATTGTATCGGTAAAACCACATCATTAAATAAGTTTGAAAGGAGAAGCAAGGTCGTCACTGCGTTTGGCAGGGGCAATTACTTAGAGTGGTGTTAAGGTAGGTAATCTAAAACGATGATTGTCGCGTGAATATTGTGCAACGGTGCAGTGTGCACTCACCCTTGGTAGGTAAACGACCCGCCAAGGCCCTGCCTTTCGGTTGGGTTTTTTATTATGACTATTACGAGGACGTGTCACGAACCAGAATTATCCGCTTAGTCCCTATTGCACTACCAAATTATAGTTCTTGACGAATCGTATATTTAATTTTAGTGTTATGTTTGCATGGTAGTGCTGCATATAAATCGTATAAACACTTTTAAAGTAAATTGCATACAGCAACCCATTTGACGCACATTTGCAAAGAGAGGAAATATCTGTGAGTGATGAGACATCTTAAGGTGGGATTAAATTCTGATTTAGAAGCGTGAATAAGTTAATAAAAAAGAGATTTCGTAGATAAATAAATAATATTAAAACAGATATTACTAAATTCACGTATAATATATATTTAGCTAACAACCGTACTAACAGGGGTACATCACAAACGCAATAGCAATGCGAAACTCAGCCGACGATATTTTGCCTTCCACATTCTACTCATCCTAAAAGGACGTAGATTATTTAAGACTCTTATATTTGTAAATATACTTGTATTTTAGACCTTCAATATACCATTATTTTCCTAAACACGCATTATCGTGTAATAATTTGTATTTAAACAACTTACACAAATAACTGTTATGTGTTAAGGATTAGTAACATCAAGAATTTGTAAATATTGATAATAGAACTAACAAATTAATGTGTTTGTCTTAGCCATATATGGCTAATAGTGCAATAGCTTAAAATAACTTGACCTAGTGTAAAATTAAATATTATTAGTATGTAATATATACTTTCAAAGACATACATGTAAGGAGATGGAGGAAGAAATTTTAGATACCTATTTCCCTCGATCCTGGGAAACAACTTTTATTCACTATAAGCAAAAGTATTGTACATTTTAAGAAATTCGAATTTTATTAGTCACTGGTCTCAGTCACTGATGAATGTGCTTCGATATACACAATGTACATACTTAGAGCTTTAACGTACTTCAAAAGTCGTCCATTTTTAAATATTCCCAAATTTTGTCCCTCAAAGCTTTGCAACGTTGGTCATCTCAATTAACAAGTCTCTTCAAACAATTGTAGCCTTCGTCGGCATTCTACAATTTTTTTTTGGGCGGCGAGTTACGTTACGTTGCTTTCAATTGTACAATTCGCCCGTAGGATTTTTCTTTCGTGTGGTGTGAAAACAAAACTTATACTGATGACGCTTTGTCAACCATAATTAATATTACCCTATTGAATTTAAGATTACTACGAGTATGAATGGGCAGCATCAGAGGGTGGATTTTAATTATAGTTTTAAGAGATTCGCGATTTATACTCATGATTAATAACGATAACTCCCGTTTAGTTATCATGTGGATTTTAATGTTTGTACATGGTATTTACTTCTTCATATATACATTCAGTTTTTCACAACAAATATACAGTGTCAAAAATATATTTAATACAATGGGACCAATTTCTACTATCGACATGAAACATCGCATACATAAATATTAAACCCGTTTCCCTACAGACGGATAGGCAGAGAAACAAATTCCCATTTTTCCCGATCCTTGTAAACCTTTCGCTTCATTAAGATCCCGACACCTCATACGGTACACGCAGCGGTTATAGGTACGGTACAAAGCAAGTGCCCCAAAATAGTTAATAAACTAGGGCGTAGTCTATCATCTTTTTAGTTGTTGTCACGAAGACTAATGTAGCATGTTTCACCGTTGAATAAGTGTCGTTAATCCAACGACGAGACAATGTCTCTATCATCCTTGCCCCATTGCCTGAATGCTTTGATATTTCCGTGTTGCATGCAAGAATTGCATAATGCCTCTCCGAGCACAAACTCGGTGGTATGTAGGTAAGTGCATAAGTTTTATTAATTGGGATTGCTAAATAGATACTTATGCCTGTATTATCTGAAGGGCCTTATTATATAATCATAATATACTTATAATATTCCCGTGCTAGATGGGACGTAAAATGAATCTAATCTAATTGCCGCTCTTCTTGGCATGTAGTAGGAGCCAATTACGGGACTAGGGGTCAATGGAATCTATTTGGCGATGAACTAGCAAACGATGACCATTGTTGGATATCCAGCTCAATATGCTTAAAGTAATCACGGAGATTATCGACTCTCCAACGTTCTGTCCCTGAATACTAATACATAATGTATGTTATATATTATATGAAATCTTTTTTAACTTGCTGGTTTTCTTCTTTACACAACGTAAAGCGAGAGGTAATTGGATTTTATCATATGATAGGCTAGCAACCTATGACTCTATTTCAATATTTAAACCGCCATCCGCAGCACTTAATAATGATTACGCCCTAAAAAGTGTAAAGAAACGTGGATTTATAATTGTATGTAGGATCATACTGATTATACTAGCAAGTTTAATAATAATGAGGGCATTGTGTTAATGATGCAATCTATAAATGAATTACTTGTGAATTATTCAGTCGAACGCGTTGAAGTCATTATTATTGTTAAAGTATTAACAATTTTACATTTAACCTTATATAATAAAAAAGCTTACTTTTCTCATAAGATTAAACTTTTCGTTTGCTTTGCATTAGGAAGTTAAGGTTTCATATTTCATATCATATATTGACCTCTGAAACCTATATGTATTCAGTTATGAACATTCTCTCAACTGCATAAAGATACATCGGTCCATCTAAAGGTCTCCGAACTACAAACTAACTTTGCCCCACCGTTCCTGAATTAGCCCAACGTACGAGTAAGTTATTTCGTCCAATTTTGAATCTAGGCTCTATCAGAACAAGTTTCATGGGACCTACCCGGGGTCGAGGCTTGCGCAAATATTTAAATGGTTTTCCTGCTCTCGGCTTATGCTGCATTATATAACACATAGCCCTGCAATCCGTTGCGACACACGAAAAGAACATATTGACGCTGTGGCTAGTCTGTGGTTAGTTAGAAGATTGTCAAGTAAAACGTAATAAGATAAGTAAGCTCGTCTCACTGTTTGACTTAATAAGCAAATATAATTTTGGTTACAAATTACTAATGCTGTGGTTGCATGTAATTATTTTGGTGTTGACAACAATTTTCTGCGTCAATGTACATTATGCTTTCAATCAGTGAAGAGTTAACTATTTCGACTATTGCGTAAATTCCTTTTGATTAAATTGATGGAAATCCTCCTTTCCTTTTGATCGTTTGGCCGAAAATGATTCAATTCCTTTTAAGTAGAAACGGGTCTCATAGCTCACTTTTCAACAAATCGTTTGTACTCAGATATTTGTCGTCAGAGTTAAATTGGTTTTGACGCAGCGTTTCTAATCAACATAGGAGACTAATTGTAAACAATATAATAACTACGAGTACATCAGTTTCCCTGTAGCATTACTTACTGTCAAAAGAGTTTCAATAGCCACAGCCAAACTAGGTTACTGAACGATACCAGTAAGTGTTGAATGAATATTTAGTCGCCGTTCATGCAACTTACCGGTTGCATTATACAACGGACGCTCGCGAGTTAGTTGTCGACTCAATAAACAAGTTCTGCATACTATGCAATAGCCCCTGCAAATAGGTAAGTGCAGTATGTGGCACTGCTAACCACAGAGTACTGCCTAAGGTTGGATTTCACCGAATGCATTGCAAAGTCTGATTAGTTAAACAGAATTAAACTTAATCCCAATCAATTTTCGTAGTTGATTGTGATTTTCGCAAAATGGATTTCACGGTGCTTTATTTAATCGTGGTTAAGAAATCGCCACTTTTCGTTTTGTTTACGCGATTAAATGTCAAAAAGCGCATAATAAAAAAATTGTATATTAAAAAAAGCCGTTTATTTTTATTTTTTTAATCTATTCGCCCAATATTTTGACAGCTGCCTTAACCCGGGTTAGTGACTTTAATTGACGAAAATCGGCCAATTAAGCCTTAACCACGTTTAAGCCTAAACATGATTATTTTTGCAACGGTGAAATCAGAAAACCGTGATTAAGCTCTTTAACCCACATTAGCGTGTCTTAATCGTGTTTAGTAAGTTTGGTGAAAACCGCCCTAAGGCTGGCTATAGATTTTTGACAGTACCCGGACCATTAGACAACTGGGGAAACCCTACGAGAATGGAAAATAAACGCATGGCATTCGTTGAAAAAGGTCACGATACTAAGCGAATGTGTAAGTCTATCCCATACAATTTAAACATAAAAATTCACGTCGTCTAATCCCTTTCGGGGTGTACAGAATCTTGGAGATACTCCCATACAATTTGTTTTCTATTATCTTAGTGCTTTGCCACTTAACTAAGGGTCCAGGCCTACGTCAACACATTATCAGAGTAATACACTGAGATTAATGTTTGGACTCGAACATTAATCGCTTGAACATTATATGGGAGCTATTACGCATAACCAAAGGTTTATTGTTATGTCGACGTTTTGGGTAATATACAAATAGCCATTTTGGGAATACTAGTAATATTACTTTCATAGTGTAGCTTTATTATTTTCGAGTATTGCCCATAGCTTGGTAATGTCAATGCCATTAGGACCAAGACTAATCACGTCATTATTAGTAAAATAAAGTATATATATATATATATAACTTTTCGGTATTCCTGGCTCTATGTTTTTATTCCAATCACTTGCGTCCGATAAAAAGTGCTCAATATATCTATACGTCATATGTCCCTCGAGAATTAAGTTCAGATCGTATGTTTGTTAACCATTTGCAGATAACTTTGGCAGGTAGTTAGGTATGTTATTTCAGACAACAGACTTTGATAGTTTTATTTGTCACATTTTGATCCTAATTTTATGTTATATTTACTCTCAACTTAGTACATAATATCAAACCAATGACAACATACTTATTGGCGACGAAAATTTTCAGAACTTAGATATTTTGTAACTTCAGTGATTATGATTGTGGTTTGTATAGAAAAAAACCTTATATACTTGAATATGCCCTATTTGAGCGCTATAATTACTGTATTTTGTGGTAACATTGTTTTATAGCAGCACATCAGTGAAAATGATCATAGTTTTAGGAAAATTATGTGGGACCTTTTAAGATTGAGAAATATACCAAAGTTACAAATAAATATACTATACAAAACTGTTCGAAGTCAACATTTTTCAGAGTAAAGTTATTCTTCGTCAAACAAAAAAAAATGCTTGACAATAAAACCACCTAGATCACCTTATTATGGTAATAGGATAAAAGACTATCGCCCAATAAATAAAATCTACTAATATCCCAGTCTAGTACAATACTTATTGAAAATTACGGAATAATTAATATCATAATTAGAGCAATAAGTGTATTTAATTTAGTGTTTTAATTTTAATGACTCTTGGGTAAGAATAATCTGGACTCAAATCGATAGTCATTATGTTTCGTGCATAATTATATGTAAACAGAACCGTTTTACATTTTAATTCCATGTAATGTAACTAAAGCGATACAATGTATTTGTTACCATAGTCTTCAGTATAATAATTGTTGCTGCATTTTAATAACATTTAAGTATTATATAGCATTAATAAGCTATACCCAATTATGATAATAATTTATTATTATCCTTTTCAAATAAAATATGCTTTTTGTCAAATTTATATTTGGGTCAGATCTATTTACTAATTCTTATCCTTCAAGTGACATACATTGCATTGTTAATTTTGCATAAATAACCAAATGTACATCACATTTACGATAGGTCATACTAACAAGGCTGAATACATTAAAAGATTTCATTAACAGTAAAATCTTCCATTATTCATAAGGTTACACTAATGACTGTAAGTTAGATAGCATGTCTAAATTTATCTTAGAAGGCTTAAGTATAAAATTAGATTTTTTCGGCATGATAATTTCGTCGTGAATTGCACAGGTGTCCTCTTGGAATTAATGACTGATCTTCTGATAACGCTGTGTGCCACACGGTTTACTGACGACGTGATTAAGATGATAGATACGGACGCTAGATGGCGTCCTCTCCCTCTCGTAATTAGGATTTAGTATAACGAGTTATATAGTAAGATATAGTATAACGAATATAACATAGAATTCATACAATGACCTATTTTCTATCGCTATATAAAACATCACATAAATACATATCACACCCGTTTCCCTACAGAGAGATAGGCAGAGAAACGGATTCCCATTTTTACCTTGCCAACTACTTTCGCTTCATTAAGATCTATACACCTCATATGTACATGCTCGACGGCTATAAATGCGCTACAAAACAAGTGCCTCAAAATGGTTAATACACTAGGGTGTAGTGTATCATCTTTATAGATAGGGATGGCGTCCTTTTCAACGAGTTGTATAGAAAGCACGAGAGTGAGTAATTTTAATGATCAAATTATGACATGAAAGACATAGAATACAGTTTGAAACATACATTTACAATGACGTCTTCTAATCTCCTCCTACGACATATTCTTAAAGACTCAAAACCTAGGTCATTTCATTACAAACCACCGAACCAGAATTTATTATGCCGAAAAGAATAGGAGCTACTTTGAATTATAGTTACGTTCCAAACTATCCCTAAAGTGATTGCTTGGAACAGGGCGATGCAAAAAGTGCCTTGTAATAGCATTTTATCAAAAACCCTTCTTATTACAAATTGATTTACATAATGTTTAACCAATATTACGCGATAGAAACTTGCTCAGCAGGTTATTTGAACGTGCAGTGATACATGGCGAACATGGGTTAGCTCAAAGATTTACTGTGCACATATTAAAATGGACTCTACCTAGAGCTTAATCCCAGGGAGAGAACCTTTTTGCTGTGTTGTTCTTAACGCCTACGTTACGTTGGAATGTATAAATATGGCGTATATTTATAGCTGGCTTTTAGATAAACGTAATCTAATTTAAAAAATTCTATGTTGTTTCAATAGCTAGCTTATAGCTAATCTCAGTTACTGTTTAATATGAATAAATAATAGCTAAATATATTTTATTTCGATAGTCTAATGAGCATTAAGATTTCTAAATAAAACGATTTGGCTAAAACGTTTACCTATGAAATTGTGTAAAATACACTATGTAACAATAATTTAAATTATGTATAGATATGTACATTATGTCCATCATTTAGACTTGATGAATGTATGTCGTTGGCGTTGTTTAAGCCTCTTGCTTCTCTGCAACAACTTGAATCCGTAAAGATTCTATTTTTAACCAGAATGTATAACCTTAGACTAGAAAAAACTTAAATAAGTACTCGTAAGGCCATATTAAATAAAAACAAAACATTTTAAATAGAAATAAGTTTATTTAAATATAAAGCGCATTAGTGCTGTGAATGACCATGTCATGTCAGATTGACACTAATTTTATTGACACATTATTTAAGATTGTTTAATATACTATTGTAACTATTAAATACTATTGTATATTCTAAATAAATTGTCTTTATTATCCATACAACTCATTACTGTCTGAAACTTCCTCCAGCTTAAATAATAAATTAATAATAGGAAGTTAATTGCGTTAATAATAGGAATTTTAAAATTAATATCCTGTAGACAAGACAGTGTAGCTTATACACCAAGGTTAAATTAAATTGATATCTTTTGGAGTCTGCAACTAATAATCCAGCTTTGCATAGTGTGAGATGTCGTAAAGTGTCTACCGCAGCTGCCTTAATATATTGCTCTCTATTCTACTCATAATAGCAAGGGCTTTACGCCTTAATGGCTGAGATGTTTTAGCAGAGTATAAGTGTGTTTTAATGAACTTTGTAAGATGATATGACTATGAGAAAGTCTTAACAACAAATGTTGAAGACTGTTCCGTTGTGTTAGTGAATATATGAGGAATAAGCAAAATTATTTATGTCATCTAATTCTTTGACTTGTTTCGTTGTACTACGAGGCGACTAAGGGACCAGATGTCTAAAATGGAATCTATTGGCCAATGGGCCAGCCACCTATTACCATTGTTCGATATTACATCACAATATAACTATTAAATAGTGACCAAGGAGATGTTTTTATGTCTTCGAGGGTCTTTTTGATCTGATCTGTCCACCCCGAAAGGGATTAAACGATGTGAATGTGCATGTATGTATCATTAGCGTGATATGATTCGAAAATTATATTAAGATTGTGATAGACAAGTTTCAGCTACATTTCATTAGTTCTAACATTTATTTCAAACTTTGCACTCGATAATATTAAAGAAAATATATGAAACAATCGACTCCTTATTCTATATGATGGACTTATTCAAATATTGACAAGAAACACCATCGGAGGATGAAGTTGTTATCTGAATATTGACGAAGCCAAACCAGAAATGGCCAGAGAGATTCGTAATAGGGTTTTCGTATTCGCGCCAAGTCCAAGTTACTATTTCCCGCCACATTCCTTCGGGGTTTCGCAATAACATTGGGGTGACAAAACACTAATACGTGTCGGCGGGTATTGCACTGAGCATTCTGAAAGGGTACCTTACACTTTTGTCAAGAGATACGAGTATATAATACAAGATCATGGTAACTACTTATACATAAAGTCAGAGTAAAAGGGAATAACAAATAGAGACTCTCTTGGGGGAAATATATTTGAACAAAACAAACAAATGCGTTCACGACCATTAACCCTTGCGGGGTAGTCAGAGGTACAGGTGTCTATCTCCGCAATAGCGAAGGTAGTAATTCTATGGCCACTTCGAACCCACGTGTTGACCAGATAGTCAGTACTTAATGTGACAAGTGGGAAGCCATGTCGCCATTTACAAGCACCAACTATTACATAATTCACAGCCGCTAACGATGAGAAACATCGTAACGAAACCTCCCAACCCTCTGAATAGCCAGTGCCTGTATACGGCGATATTGTTCACTACCTATCACGTGGGATGTTGTCTATCAAGTGATACGAGGCTTTGAGTGGTTCATACTTCACATGCCTTCGATATACGAAGGTCATGAAGCTTTATATTTTACATTTCATGACACATGCATACATACAGATCACGCCCGTGTTTCTAGGGGCAGGCAGAGATCTCGGATCAAACAACTACTTTCACTATAACATGTAATAAACACGTATGATATTAAAGTAACAACAAGTTCATATCTAAATATATAAAAAAGAACGTCCTTACAATAACGTAATGCAATCATACAAATATTATATTAGCAATTGTGGTATAAAATCCAAGATAACAGTAACGTGCCCTTGAGATCGATCACGTATTGCCTCGGCGAGGTGATAAAAGGACCCTCTTACACCCTTTTCGGCTATTATTTCTCAAAACAGATATTGGCTTGGCTTCAAGACATGTTTATTAAATATAGCACAGAAAAAGATATTTTTTATCGAAAGGTTTTTGATGTAATAGGTTAGCTTTAATAGCTTTTTATCCAAACATCATATAGCATATTATATTTTCTTAATTACGTAACAGTACATCGATTACATATTATCAAGTGTGGATGCAGTCTAATTACATTTACTACAGTCTGATTAAAAGATACTGTGTATCCTGAGTCATTGTAGTCTGTAAAAATTATATTAACTAGCTGCCATAGTTACCGGCATGTCGTAGGTAAATTGAATCTATTAGTCAATGGGTTACTTGTTATCAAAGTTTTGTTTGTCATCACATCCCCAATATTCATGCTAAAAGGTGATCTAGGAGAAATTGTCATCACTCCATGTTTATATACACTCCCAAATGGATTATAGGACGCGAGTGTATATTTATAAACGTTAAATAATGCATGATGTCTCTCTATAATAGGCCATGTATTCTTAATCTTTTTTACAGTATCAAAGTTTTCATTTTGAATGTTTTTTGTTTATATAAGTTTCTAAGAAGTGAATAAAGTGCTTCTCGCTTTCGTTTTAAAACTAGGTCTTAAGTATAATGAATCAATTACCACTTTGATTTGTATTAAATTGGATACGTACGCACAAATCGTCTAACTACAGATCTTCTACTTGATCTTCAATACAATAAAGCGAAATCAACAAATTATATATGCCATGTAAATGTGTCAACCCTTTAGGGAATTAGGCATAAAGCACAGTTTTTTCAATGGAACCCCGAGGGCCATCTCGAACTGACACCAGATCGGCTTCGTGAATTTTTATAGGGTCATTAATTTCGTTCCTATCATGTCGGGGAGTGACCTAAAAAATAATTGGATTTTGCAGAATGATAAAAAGCATTTCAATAACGGGTATTCATTAGTTCGTTCACGTTTTTTTCTTTCTTTTAGAGTGAACAGAACTTTGTAGACGTATAATAGTTCATATCGAGGTTGTTGTGATTTTATAACGCAATATTTATATAAGGTTGTTAAATTATTGCCCATTTACACGTTTTTGGTAAGAATAAGAAAAGGATTATAATGTGTCGCTTTTGGGAAAGGGACTATGAAAATTACTAGATATTTCGGCATATTATTATAATGTAGTGAATGTAACAGTTTATATGTATTTATATGTATTTAATAAAAGTAAGCTATTACATAATTGTTGGAAACACATATGTTACGTTATGTTATTATAAAGATGCTCAATTTTACATCACTTTTTCCTATTACATTCAATGTTTCACAATTTCACAAGTTATTTCGTCAATACAGTTATTGAGTTTATTGTGTTGAGTTAGTATTCTTTGGTAATACGTCTTCTGCACTTATAGATTGTAGGTGCACGGAATCTCGAAACTTGTGTACTTACTCAATGAAAAGAAAATAGTGGGTTACGATACGTACACTACACACTGACCTTTTAAACTTGAGAAACTTATTCTTTGTAGAGACACGATACATTCCGTGCATGAGTTGACCAATGATATGAGAAAATTTTGTTATTGTAACATTTAAAGGGTCTATTATGGAGGTTTGATGTTTTTGTTTATACATGTAGGTTATTCTCATATAAACAAGCTTAAACCGATATAACAAAAACTAGTAACAGTTAACAAGTGGAATGATTATAATATAGGTACCACAATAGTAATATTTGAATATATTATCTAATTAAATTTATTTACGCTGCACAAAGCCCAGGAACTATAATAGGTATAAACGATAAATATATAATTCAAAGTGTTATACAATCCTTGTTTATTATTACACTGAAATCATTTTGCAACTTATTATCAACAGCATTACAATTTGATACAGTACTTTCTTAAAGCTGTGTTTCATAAATCAATTATTTGAAGCAAAGCCTACGGAGTGGGTTGTATCTCTCTTAACAACTGGGTTAAGAGTCGTTAGTGGTTCCGCCTGGATATGGGAGCCACAAGAGACTGAATTCATTAAAACTGAGCAAAATGGAAATTCATACGAGGTAATTAGGAGACTGGGAAGGGTTCGATAAAGAACCTTAACATACATACGTAATCACATATTATAATGAATAAAACATTAATTACGAACGATTATGAGCTTCATTAGGTTAAGCATTGGATATATTTCGGTAGTCAAAAACTACATCTAGGACGTAACAATAAATGCTAACTAACTACGTTTATCGCAATATTTCATCAAAGGAAGACTGATTATATACGGGTGAATGGACATGGTGATATAATAGACCCCAGTATTTGCGCTAAAAGTGACCTAAGAGCTATAATATCTCCCATTTTCTGTCCACATTAAAGGACGTTAATGTACATGTATATACGTATGTCAAACCGGCAAAGAATTTTCATCAATGTATATGTGTCTATGTATATAAAAATCAACAAAGATTTTCCATCAAGGCTAACTATCCGGGTTTAAAGCCAAGGGTTGACAGTGACGAAGCTTATGATGTTAAAATTGTTAAATTGGGGTATCGTAGACTCAGTTCACCCTACGTAGTTTGCACTGATATAAATCCTTC
Organism: Leucoptera coffeella; assembly: GCA_030578115.1. NCBI lineage: Eukaryota > Metazoa > Arthropoda > Insecta > Lepidoptera > Lyonetiidae > Leucoptera > Leucoptera coffeella. The sequence continues at coordinate 86,487 of JAMBLF010001073.1, forward strand.
ACTCTGGCTGGGGATAATGAATGCAGTTGGGTCGAGACTTAACTTGGCTTAAGAGGGGCAGCTGTCCAACAAAAACCTTGCAGTGCTATTTTATTTCTGCTCTCCTAGAGAAAGAGCTGTATGGATAAACTAAGGTACTTAGTGCAAAGAGTTATATGGGTAAAGATTCTTTACATAGTTCGCGTTCTATGGATAAATTAAGGTGTTTGTTGCTGCTGCATATACTTTTCCACCTTTTATGATAATTGCTAAAAGAAATAAACTAGTTTAATACAGCGTTTATTGCATTGGAATGTTTTATTTTTATTTTAACGTAAAAATCTCTATATCGGTCTGGATCGTAAAAAGAAGACTAAGTAGCCGCCATTCTTCCCGACTTCTCGTAAGAAGCGACAGGGATAGGCTAGCAACATGTCACTAATATTCCACATGACATCACAACTCCAATGTTCCTGCTAAAAAGTAACCCAGGAGAATATCTCCAAGGTTATGTCCACCCCGAAAGTGATATGAATGTATATGTATGTAACTTAAAAAATCTTTAGTAACTTAAACTTATAACTATAGTCAACATGGTTTATTAGCGATTCTATGGAAAGTCTAATAAGGACTATAATTTACCTCTATGACCCTTGGGCGCGACTTAATGAGTCAAATGCTATTAGTTAAAATTTCCAGCTATCATGTATTAGACGGGATCTATTTTGTTTACTCGTGATCAGTCTAGTATAAGCTAAAATACATTGAACAGCCTTGACTTCAACTCAAATTGTAAATTACTTTTTGTACCCTTATCGTAAATAACTTGTGTGGTTTACGAACCAATAAATTACGCTTTAAGATAAATTGCCTATTGTAATAAAGTGCATCAAAGCAAGGACACTTTGCCACTAGTTTAACATAGAAACAATTTGGTATATTAGGTAATACATTTTGGAATAGAATTATTTCAATATCCAATAATATTACTGTAGATAATACAATATGTATGGCACTGAATGTTGTATGATAATTTTAAGCGTGTACATTTTCACAATTTTAGCTGTCACATAATTTCTATAGACAATAAAGAACTTTCTTTGAAAACTTAATAATAATTTTAAGTCTTCGAAATAGGCACTAGCCGGTACCCTTGTCCTTGACATGGAACACCATCTGTCACGTTGAGTACTGACTATCTGGTGGAATTTTAGTTAGATGTGACTATATATAAAATACACTGCAATAATAAGATGGTCACGTGAACATATGACAATTCCACAAGGGTTGATCGTGAAGAGTATATAATGTTGTAAATGTATGTTCAAAACCAATAAGTAGCTCTAGACTAGACACAAAAACACTCGAGTTATACTCCTACAAAAAGCATCAGATAAACTGCAAGTCACGTTAACTGGCTTATTCGCCACTTCATTCCAAGTTGTCTGCAAGTTCTGTGTGTTGCTTAAGTTTCTCTGCAGCATAAGCAACCCCAAAAGTGAAGGCTACACAGCCTTATCTATGAAATCGATTTCCAGTCGAAACAGTCTGACTACATGTTGCTGTATACCTAAGTTAACATGCTTAAATTTACCGTAGACTCTGTTATCCAGGAGCGTAAAGTTGTTCTATGATACAGTATATAGAGAATATATACACTTCTGGACACATCTATTGGCCCACCTAGCATTTTCAGTTTCGTTTAGTCCTAGCCAAAATTTTTTATTAGGTCGAGTTAAAAGTTTTTATGCAGTTTTTTACCTGGCATATGCACAATTAAATAGTCTTTTTTTGAATTTCGAACACAGAATTTAAAGAAACAAAAGACAATTTGGAGCTTGTTTGTTGATATCAAACAATCGAAACCTAAACTCTAAGGTGGGCCAATAGATGTGTCCGGAAGTATATATTAATCGATGCATTTAAACCACGCTATCATATATTTGAACCCATAGAACAAAGTCCAGTATAGCATTATTATATCTATGCTTCAGTCAAAGTTTACTCAAGACTTACGAGATCAGACCAAAGTAGGTTATTATTACTACGTAACAAAATTTTATTAACACGAAACAGATTGATTGACAAATACGAGAAATAACCTATCTATTGGGTATTGATCCCGAAACTTGAACATGAACTCATTCCGCTACCGAAGTTGTCAAATATTCAAACCGATGAAAATATTTGTAGATGAAAATAGAAATAAATATCGTAGCCTGTTTGCTCTAGTTTCCATCCCACCAGATTCACTTGTCGACAAAGCTTTGGCTAAAAATTCGGTGAAAGCATACCGCGTTTTCGCAAAATGTTTTTTGATACTTTTTCCTTCTTACAAAAGACTATACGGTTCAAAGGCGTTTCTCTCATCAAATACGTATTACGAATTTTTATTATGAAACACGTGAAATACCCATTTACTAACATTCGCACGAATTTGTGTAGGTTTTTACGAGTAGAGAGTTCTAGTTAGTTTAATGGTTCAGTTGAATAAGAATAAATTATGTTTCGTATTTTAATAACTATTATGCATTTACACTTATTTTTTGAATAGCCTCTTAAAGTCTAAAGAAGGGTTGTCCTTGAAACCATTATTTTACTCTTTGGTTAGATTTATAGATAGGACTGATATTAAAAATATAAATACACAAATTTTATAACTTAGACTTGAGGAACCCAAAACATCATAACATAACCATACTACCACTTCTGCTATATAAAATACATTTTCACAGTTCAAAAACAGAATACGAACTTTATTCGGAACATGTGTTCTGAAATTTCGAATATGGGTCATGAAATTTCTACCACATCCGAGCTTGTGTACTCAACCGATTATGAAATCACTTTCACAGGGAAACAAATGAATGCAATAATGGACAAACAATGTGCAATATGCATTTATATCATTTTAGTTCATGTGTGCTCAAAATAACTGCGATATTCGTAATAAATGCATTTTAAAACCATGGTCACCCTAATTAAGTCAAAACATCTTTTTTTCTATTGAAATCTTGTTAAAATTCACAAGAAAATCTTATAATATCGTTATTTATATTCAATTTTAGTCAGTTCGCCTCATTAGTAATAGCAAAATATCTCATTTATAATAGCAAGAAGTATTAAAGATTGAAATTAAGTTAATCATGTTTTTTAAATATTGTTAAAGCAAACGCTTGAATCTTCCGTACACAAAGGTGTAAAGATCCTCCTTGGCGTCACATTTCTCAAACCTCTCAATTAGCAACCGTAAGCCCTGTAAGAGGTAAGTGATATTACTTATAATTCGATGTAACATACTTTCATACCGGTCTCTATTGAGTGCTGAGACGCGGGCGCAGTGTCTCTGAGACCAGCGAGGGAATCGCGCGCAGCCGAGCCAATCGAGTTACGATAGTGTATCGATACTTTACTTGTGTTTGTGCAGTGTTCATATTCGGATTACGATAGAATATACAGGTCCGTTGTTTCATGATTTTAATATTGATAGTATGGTTTTACATGCTATGTTTAAAATTATTATTTGTTTTACGGGATGATGTAATTTAGGAAATGAATGTACGTATTTCAGAAAGAAATTTAAATATTTCCAATGTTTATAAATAATATCGGTCTACTTTGACATTAAAATTGTATTAGCAAAATATTTATAATTTACTCTGAGAAAAGAAAGTGATATTATAAAAAGTTATTCTATTATCAACTGCATAACCAGGCAATATGCACTTAATATAGGTTGTAAGTATACTGAATCAGCAAATATGTAATTACGACAAGTGAAAAATTAATCATCTCAGTAATAAGTAGGTACGAGCAAATTAACTCGCCGGTTAGTGACATCGAAACGAGAGTTGGCGGCAAAATATCGCTCGTTTCGGAAAAGTGGCGCGTTAAGTCACGATAACCAATCTTAGGGACTGAAGCAGGGTGCGGGGTGCAGCTGCTAATGACCGTAAACGTACAAGTTTGTAAACATTGAAAAAAGTGTGTTCGACATAGCCCAGTAAGCCATTGCAACGGAATTCAGGTAAAATCATTGCAGCGCGGCGATCAGTTGCATAACACCGCTGAACCGGTCCCGGGCAGGCCGTTACCGTTCCATTTCAGTTCATAAGTACTCGATTGCAACTAAGAACGGCCCGCGAACTAGGAATACTTTTCACCTCCTAACCCAGTTCGAGTTGAGTGCTTAATGGGACCAAAATAGGGGCAGCACTCGTCGTAATTAGTCAGTATTATAATAGAACAGTTGATATGAATAACGTATATATAAAACGTTAGATAAAAATATATAAACGTATTTTTTCTCTGTGCATTATGGGCAGTCAAATCTTCAGCTATTTACAATACATTTAAATAATTAATTAGTACTCGTAAGAAAGCATGCGTGAGGAAGTCTTAGACGACCTATTGAGAGCCCACCGCGCATATTTTGTAATGACTAAAGTTCTGCTCGTTTATTGTCATCGTATCAGCTTAACGGCGGAGTTTCGTAAGATCGCAACCCACCTATTGACTTTTATTCCGACTGCCACTAGCCTCAAACTTTCACTGACATCCACGTATCTTGGACCACCTTTAAGAGCCTGGGCTTGCCGCGAGAGCTGAGACAACTTGCGCATTTACTTAATTTGCTAAACAATTGTCGTGGCCTAGAAAACTATCATCGTGCAACATTGATAATTATGTAATTAGCCATTCGATGCGCCGAACATTTATGACGATTTGACGTTTGCATAATAAGCTATCGTGTGAAGCATTTTCGTGGTATTGTTTGTCAATATAGTACGTGCTATCGAAATAAACGTGATTATTTAAAGTTGAATGCTGTTAGTTAGTTAAACCGTTCCAATAACACCTCGTATAATGCTTAACAATGATACTCGAACGTAACCGGTCCGAATTGTAATTGTAACGACAAGCTGCTTAAATTTGGAGCTTGTAAATACATATGTACGGAAAACGCCCTTCTTCCTGTAAGCAGTGATTTGAGATCCCCTCTAGTCACGATCCTGGCACCTTTTCATATCCAAATAATTTAAAAATGTATATTCATATTACATTTTAAAATAATATTTATATGTCTATGTATCTCTTTTGTTACATGGCCATGTAACATACATGTGGTATATCTATATTTTTTATGTACATATTAATATGTAGTTGTAATACATTTTGAACAAAATAAAGGCATCATATACAGAAGTTCTATTAACTGAGGTCACTCAAGGGATGGAATAAGTAATCCCTTAAGAGCTTTGAATCTATTCGCAACCGCAATCATGGATTTTCCGTTAGGCTTATTAAAAGGGTTAAAAGGGTAAGCATACATACATACTTACACACATACTCTCTAACGGGGTAGGCAGAATAAAATTACAGAGAAACTTTTTTTAAGAAAACTTTTTTTGAGGATTTAGATCTATTAAATATATAACGGTATTAGGATTTATCAGTCAGAAATATAACAGCTGCATATTCTAAGTATTGATTGCATTAATATGTTTTATGAACCTTGGAAGCTTATTTCATTAATATCTAAATTACTTGCACTAGCAAACTGATTTCTTCGGGGAAATCAAAACAAAGATTTTCTATTTCTAGGCTTCTCTTAAAGACGAGTATGAAATCCGCATGCATTTAATAAAACTCAATGTCTGTGACAGATTTATGAATTCTCGATTTTTGCTGCATATAAATCTTCTCCCTAGTAGATTTCAAAAATAAAATACATAAATAAGCATAGTTTTCTACTATGTATGTACTATTACTTTTAAAGCATTAACATTATGTGAAATTTTAAATTTTGTATTGCGAGTACGTTGCCAACATAACTGATTCGTAAATATGAAAGTCTAAGGATACTAGCTAATTAAGTTCATTGAACGATCATGAAAAAACTTTATTTGGCCCCATACACGATACACGAATGAAGATAGAAATCGATTCCCAGTCGAAACATCAATCTGTTGATCAAATAGAGATGTTTTAGGTAGATTTTACTCGCTTAGTCCAAGTTAAACTGTTACTGGCTACAAGTCTGATAGAATATTAGAGTGGAACTCCTAAATTCCCTGGCTAGCCGTAATTACCCAGACTTACACCGAATTCTCGGAGGCTTTGTGCTGGTTGTTTATGGCCACTGTAATTGAGGTAAAAGCTTCGAGAACAGGCTCAACGTGCTTTAATTTTTACCAAACAATTTAACCACTGACTATTAGAATTGTGTGTGAGCTATAAATCTAATGCTTGCAATGAATGATTGCGTATTACAGGAAAATTTGGTAACAGAAATCATAATTATATTAGTTTTATTATTTAGGACTGCAAGTTGTTGCATATTCAATAAATTTTATTATAGAAGGGATATTCAAGGTAATGGAATGTTTGTTTCTGAAGCCAAATGCCCAATTTGTTCGATCGACCTGGCACCTAAGATATGTTAAGTTCTGAATAAAATATCACTTATGCCGAAAAGCTTTCTCGTTCATTGCTAAAGTAGCTCTATGTATGTTTTCGTTGTATAAATGTGCAATAAAAATATAACGGCTATTTTCATTGCGAAATCTTGTAACTTAGCACGCAAATGTCAGCGGTTGTCGTTATTTATTATTACTACATATAATACAATATTTTGAGTTTTATCTGCCTGTTAATTGGTGGATGGATAAATTTTATAAGCACTTACCCAAATGTGTGTGCTTTATAGAACCTTCAATGATTACCTTCCTGTTCAACTCGTTTGCGAAGCAGGGAAAGTAAAATAATAAGTAAAGGAATAACGAGTGAAAGAAAACACGAAAGACTGCTTTTAATTCGCGTTTTTGCATTTATAATCAACTTCGTAACACGATGGCGGTCACAGAATGCAAATTACATAAATTTTGTTTATTCAGATCGCGGCTTATACAAAATTAAAACCTAATTTGTAAAAGAAATCGTACCCTTTGGGGTTTGCGACACAAGATTGAGATACTTAGCAATAATTAATAATTTTTAATCATTTTCCAATTTCTAAAATAAACATTGTCTTTGGTTGTTAACTTTTCAGAACTTACTATATTTAGACTGAAATTATTTTCGTATATATAGTATGTGACAGATATAAGAATACTATGCTATGAAATAACAAATGCGATTATTATTTATTATACCGTAAAAACTTTACTACAGGAAACCCTTCGTATCGTTACCATGCCCTAAAATATTACTATGCAAATATTGATTACAAAAAGGAAACATTTTCATATTAGTTTCTTTTAACGTAATAACATAACCTGTAATGTTGTGTAGGTTAATGAAGATGTAAATTATTATACAATTTTTACGTGTTTAAGAGATATTATATCTCCTAGGGTCTAGCCATCTTGAATGATATAGACAATCACAACATATGAATATATGTACGTACTATAGGTGTAATTCATGCGAAGAATAGTATTAACATAAACTAACGAAGTACGTAGTAAAACTAAATTAAAGTTTCGGGTGGAGGTCGAGCTCATTCAATCTATTCTTACTGTTAAACGGCGACACTCGTGTAATTCAAGTACTCTGCAGAAGGCTACTGCAATTTACTGATGAAATTTAATCAAATAGCAGCCTCTACTCCCTAAAGGGCATTCTAAATGTACTAGGGGTACCGAATAAACAATCTCTTGAATTTTTTATACGTACGGTAGGTAAGATTTATACAAATTACATTAAGAACGCGCGAGAAAGTAGATAACTATAAAGAACACCTGTATACTGTAAATAAATATACATATATGCATTTAGAACCGTACAACTCTTTCGGGATATTTAGAGGTTTACTGTCAAGCAATCACTACATTTTATTGTTGGTCTTTGGGCACTCGAAACTCACTTTTCTTCTCACTGATAATCAATACTCAACGTGATTGTGAGTTATACATATATTGGCGCCAAATACTGACTAGCTGAGACTGACTATTGCATATTTCGAGAAAAATTCTTTATTACGAGTATGTTTTTCTGCATCGAATGCATAAATAAGTACTTACACGAACGCATGACGATAGGAAAGTATTTCAGATATCCCTTAAAGATTACTCAAATATTAAATAATCACCATAAGAAGAGTTTTAATTTGTGATGTTATCGAGAGATCTGCTAAACCTATTAGTGGCATATAAAGCTACATAATTAAGCTGTCAAATGAGGACAAATTGGAAATTTCAAGGATGTGTTCGTTGCTTAAGACCACCCACTTGTTTGCGTGAGAATTAGTCATCTTCGCGAAAGTGATCCGATGTAAAAGTTTCAAAAAAACACACGAAAATCGAATAATGTTACGCATATTTTGTAATATAAGCACAAATTGGGAAACTAGCATACATTAAAAAGCTAATCCAGAGGTTGTCGTTGGCAATCCAGCGGGGCAACGCTACTAGTGTGCTGGGGCTAAATTTGGTACACTAGTATAGCACTGCGTAAATATTTACTGTTTGTTAGATTAAAGTTTTTTTTTGTTCTTTTCTTTGTTTTAATTCGTACAGTTTAATTTTCTTTAAAGTTATCAAGAGTTGAATAAATTATGAATAAGATAATCTAAGTAATATTCAGCAGTAATTATATTCATAATTATTATTGAATAATTTATGTCACGTTTACACTATGAAGCCCTTCATAAATAAACAAATATATGTAATTGTTAAAACAAATGTGCATAACTATGTAAACTTTGACTTACCTTGATGTAACTTCCTTTAAAAATATGTGAAGGTTTTTTTGTTTACACATTAGTGTCTGTTTAAAGTAAATTATGGCCTAAGCCTTTGAATAAATAAACAAGACATGTTTTAACGTACCTCCGTATTTATTTGTAATGATCGGATTTTTGTATAAGATACAATGCGTATCTTCGGTAAATGATTGACTGAACCACAAATGCATATAGGGAAAAGAGAGAAATTTTTCATATCATTGTAAATATTACCTGTTATACTACTAACTATCCGATTTAGTTAATTTATTTATAACTGGGAAAGTAATATGTTTGTTGTTTCTATTGAATATGTAACTGTATGTATTCAATTTAAAAAGGAGTCTCTTTCACTCGTTGTCCCTTTAATTTTAACTTAGTTTTACGTAATTTCACTTTCCCAAAATTACCGTATGAACATTTTTAACATACTCTATGCGTAATTATATTGCTTGATACATGTGACAGCTGTCGTTCTACGCCTATTAAGTACCATATTTTTTAAAAGCTCAAGCGGAGAAAATAAATTGCGTACTTTAATGTTCATAGTGCGGTAACAGTTGTTTGAATTATGACTATGAAAATTTAATGCCTTAAATTTACGCAAAAAGTATTTAAGATGTAATTACAATGTAGTACATATATAATATCTGTGCTTTCGTGTAAATAAATGTGGAGTAGTGCGAGAAAATTGGGAAGTGGTATTTCTTATGATCAACAAGATCTCATTATTATTTATAAGATTCTTCCACTTGCTCTGCATCCTACATCAGAAGCGACAATGATTAAGAATGTACACATGTCTCACGTTCATAAATAATTAATTAGGAACATGTCATTGATGTTTAGGTGAATTAAATTGCGTCATGAATGGTTTACTATTGATAAAATATAAACAGTAATTATTAGGATTATAAAAAATATTGTATAAAATGTAGAGACTATTATCTAAGCATCTCTATTATAATGTAAACATTGAAGAAACCAAATTTATACTAATTCTACGAATTATGTGCACAATTTCCAAGCGCACTAAAATGAAATATATATTAATATGCAATACAAAAAACGTACAAAACGTACTTAAACAAAAATGATTTTGAAATTATATAAAAAATGATTTACATAAATGATATCAGTGATTAACTAAGCGATGACTTGCAACTCAATAAAATAAACTTATTGCGTAACCTTGACAGCTTTATTATGCTTATATAGTTTTATGTATTCCAAATTGAGTCCAAATCACTTTCACCCATTTATCAGCTCCATTCATATCAACGCGATAGAAGACAAACATTTCAAAATTTGTCAACTAATTATCATATAAAATGAGGCTTCATCGAGACGTCGACTAACATCCGCTCTGGTTACACGATGACATGTTTGGAGGCTATTTTAGTAAAATTTCGTCGAATTTCCCAGACTGAGTTGGTGTTATGAAACAGCATTCTCGCGTATATGGCGACCAGTTGCGCCGCGGCTTTCTTCAATTGACACTTTAAACTAACGGGTATAATTTAGCAACAATACGACATTTTTTGAAATTGGTCCAACTTTCGACTTGACTCAAATTGTCCGTACACATAATAATCATAAAAATGATATTATCACTAAAGAAAAGAGTGATACAAAAGAAGTAGCTAGTAATAAATATATAAAAAAATGATGTGCAAAAACTAGTTGAAAAAGATTCTTTTTACGAAATTGCAGAAGCGTATACATTTCAGTATTTGGTGATATAATGCTATGATTGAATTTACAATTTTTGTACACACTATCTGTTAATTTAGTTCAGTAGATCGTTATCATATATAAATATTGCTTAGACTAACAAATTGTTTTCTTTCTTTTCAGGCCTAACATCTCACAAGGAAAGTGTCAGAACAGTGTAATCCATTTATATAAATACGAACAAAATGACTTGATGTTTTTGCATACAAATCTAATTTTCAAAATGTGTGTACCAAGATCTGGTGCGATGTTTCTATTGACTTTATTCGTGATAGTGGGGGCCGTGGGTGCGAATGTGAACTTTACGTCGAGTGGGGGAAGGTCGCGAATGGCCTGGATGAAAGATCTTCTGGACCACCACGATTGGTTGGATCTGATCTCTAATGATACTGCTGCAGTGTCCGCCGAATGCAACAAGGACCTCTCCAATTACATCACTGCGCTCAATAACGGCAAGCTATGGGCGTCCAAAAGTAAGTTTAGATATCTTTCTTTCTTTATATAGCATATTATACTTTACTTTACTGTAATTAGATTACTTGGGTTCATAATGCAATGTATATTATGTCATAGTTCTTATACCATATGTTAAATATACATATATGTATATGTTAAAAAAATATCAACACAATCGAGATAGACAAAGAAGTATCTATTACCCCGTAAGAGAGAATAAATGGTCGTGATGTGTATCTTACTATGTATGTCCGTGTTGAATAAACATATGACCATGTTTATATTAATATGAAACCTCGATTTATAATATCCATGTTTATATGAATATAATATGGTTTTAGGTACGTAGTATAAGTGTATGAATATCAAGTAACAAAATGCTAAAACGTCATGAAATATCTCAACATACTAAAATCATGAATAATTATTAATCATATTAAAGCATTACATAATAATAAATGTTATACATACATAATATTATGTCAAATGTCATCGCATAGTACACATCCGCAACTTTCCACCGCCGGCTGCTCGTTTGAGGTCATGGGTCAATGTTTCTACCAATAAATAAAAAGGCTTTGATTCTCGGGACGCCGCTCAACCGTTTCGCAACACCACAATGTCATATTCTAACACTCGTTCTGTGAATAAAAACCGTGTGAAAGTTGCGAACACTGACACACTATTGCCGTGAACGAAATCTTCCTTATTGTCAATATTTGTTTTGACAAAGAACGTAATGAACGAACATGGTGGTAACTTAATTGGCTATTCATGTGACCATCTATATCTGGTTACAATTTGAAATAATTTATAATAGTATTACGTGTTTACCGAGTTATATGAATAAGATATATAGAGAGATTTGAAAAATAAAATATATACAGAATCTATATTCAGCTAAATCTATTTACACCATACATGTTACGCTAGCGCAAGTTATGTGCTTAATTAACAAGAAATCAATAAAGATTAACAGATAATCAAGAAAGTAATTGTTAACTAAAGCAAAATAAATGTTCCTGAAATGGTTTTGGCTTAGAAATACTACCTCCGCGATTGCGGAGATGGATACCTGAACCACTGACAACTCCACAAGGGTTAATGATCGTGATCGCGTTTGTCTTTTTTTTTAGTAAAGGCATTTAAAAATATAATACTTACAAAATATAAATATCACGTTCATATAAGTAAGAGGTAATGGCAATCATGTAAAGGGACTGGCAGGTTATTTAGCCCATGAAAACCTGTCAGCTGCACTTTTGCTATGTCATGATGAAGGGTGTCGTTTGATAGATCGTTCCAATATTTTTTGAGTTCCAAATTCACAAGGTCATTTTTCATCCAAATATATTTTTCCTCAAAATGAAGAATTAGAATGCTATTAATAGATGGAAATAATATGATTTGAGATCTAATAATTTATTTTTTTTCAAATTGAATAGGTTCTGAATTAGAGTTCTTACTAGGAATCGATTTATGAATTTAGACCATGTACTCGTTATGACACCGAACTTAAACATCGCTAGCTATGGTTAGTGGCTGAATCACTGAAAATCTAGATGATCTATTGATGTTAGATTTTTGAGGGCAATATTCAGAAACTGTAAAACACCATCCATATTGGCCTCATAGTATCTCGTGATACAAACAAAATTCTCGCAAAATTCAAGCCTCTGACAACTGCAAATGAGTTAATTATAGTCAAGCATATATCTGTTTGTTACTATTTGTAGTATTATTTTTCTCAACTTTGAAGTAAGAATTAAGTAGTACATATTAAAGACCAACTATCCCTTTAGCTACCGGGTACCATACCATCTTATTGATCCTAATAGAAATGATTAAAACTAGAGATAGTCGTTCTGTTTCCACTGTGGTTGCTTAAGAGGCCCTGTGACATAATATTACGCGGTGTCAAGCGAAATTGCAATCGCGTGTGAGGAAATAGTTGGCACTTTACGAAGCTCTCAGCTAGTACCTACACATTGACCGTAGTGACCGTAAAAGACATTTACATAATATAAGCTTGTTCACCAAATGAACTCTTAGTCAATTGTTTGCAAATTTGCGTATCGGATGAGGCCGTTTAGACGTTTTCTCTAGTGTAGTTACTCATATATATAATATGCATATATGATGTATTTACTTTTATTTGTTCAAGTAAAACATAAAAACATTTCATTGATTAAAAGTTATATAAATAGATGTATCTTATATATGTACGAATCTATTTACGTAAATATTGATATTTACCTCTTTAAACTACTACATTAATTTCATCTTTTCATTATGCTACCTTGAAAGTATGATAGGTGTCAGTAAGTTAATAGGTTTAAACTGAAAAATTCGAACACTCGATTCTCTAATTTCCTTAAATGTATTAAGTATAACAGTCAAAACCTTTCTTCGCTTTATTTTCCAAACTAATGTATTATCTAAATTGTAAATACTTGTGCAGACTCTATCGAGACCATGATATATTTTAAATCTCTGCTAATATGAAGATCGTCATCTGTACTTATATAATACGTAATCTTAAGATTGATTCCAGAAAGTTTTGTAAGATTATGTTACGATTAGATTTATAGCTCTTTTGATCCAAATATCAATAAATGAAACATAGGGTTTCGTTTTGTCACAAAACACGTACATATATCATTTTTTTACCTACCTCTATAGAAGGTGCTCTTAATTAATTATAGTAACCGTGAGAAATGTTACAGCATGTTATGACATCGATCTGATAGCAATTTGATGTATGAAGAAGTTTTAAGAAAAACAAGTCATAATTAATAACAAGTTCCCTTCATCATGTCTTGATTATTCCACTGGCTAAATGAGTTCAAATTTCTTTTAATAAAATAGTAGAATAGATTTCTTTTCCATATTAATGACATCACAGTTTCGATACTAAGCCTAAAAGTAACCTAGGAGGTATGATGCTTAGGAACTTGAATAATATATATATATGTCGTAAAATGACGGTATTTTTGTTATTATATATACATATATATGCACATAATACATATTGTATAATGACAAAAGACACTGACTTTAGGTCCTTATAAAAAGAGCCTTTACTTTTAAGGAGGATGCTAATGAGAATAAGATGTTCCATTTCAACTTAACTGTTAATTATTCAAAAGTTGCTGAATCTTACTCCCGGCTGAATCAAGTTATTTTGGGGAACCTCACGAAAGACCTAAGCCTTGGGAACTGAAACAATTCACTTTATATTGAAATTTATATTTGTGGAAATGGTTCACTCGGGATTTTTTAATCACTCATACTGTAATAACTTTTGCTGCGATAATCCGATGCTTTTAGCGTGTAGTGTAGTGTTTTTATAGTTGCATTGTTAAATAAATAAAATTTTAAATATTGACGTATAGCAGATAGCATACACCTGTTGTGCTTTTTTTTTCAATTACTCAATCCATAAATATTAAAATTGAATAACGTTGAAACCAATATACATGCTATAAAAGTTTTATAAACGTTTATGTGACAGAGAAATTTTTGTATTAAAAAATCTATTTGAGTTTTATCAAATGAAAAATAAGGTATATTATTATACATGTATGTATGTAAATGTATGTAAAATACACTTCCTTTAATCTTTTTCTACAGAATACAAGACATATGTATTTGTAAATACTGAAATTCGCATTTTATAAGAAAAAAAATTACAACAAGACTCAAAGTTTCAATATAAAGATGATAGATACATCATCAATTTACACCACAATAAACTATTTAACAACATACTGCATGACACTAATAACATTTCAATAACCAAATCCATTGACTGCTGAGTAGCCAATCCATTTATCTTTAACTAGATCGCCTGTTTGAGTGTAAAACAAACGGTAGTAGTTGGTTACCGACACGCATCAAAGGTGTAACAGTTTTAATTGTAGAGGTTACGAAAGAATCGACAACTGGCTCGGTGTAACGTTGGTAGGCGTGCCTCTAATGAAACATGTATTCACCATTTTACAGTTTGGAAATTGACACCAACGCGATAGGCACACATGGCAGGTTAGGTAGGAAGGTAGGACAAGGGTTATTGGGAAATTTTTGACAGGTACTGTGTTAGTACAGTAATTGCACATCAAGACAATAAAGTCATGAACACGCAATTATTATCTTTTATTGCAATACTTATTACTTTCATTAATTAGTAACCTGTTGTCCAAACGATAGCTTTGATAATAATAGGTAATTGTGACTTTCAATCAATCAATTAGGTGGCCATCAGGTATCCATCGGGGGTTAAGTGCCATTGGTAAATCTTTGCAGAATACACTTTGCATATACACTCATTGAGAACTATAATTTCGTGTGCTGCTGAAGAATGACCATAGATCATTAAAATATTTATCTAAAAGGAATCGCATTTGTCACGTTTAGGTTCTGTTGCATTATATGCACCAACTTAATTAGAATGTCTAATGCCCTTCACTATTTCTTGGAATATTCCATCGTACTCCCGCCTTTAAGTTCAATGAGATAAAAATACTTGCCTTGAGATTGTAGGTAGAAAGGTAATTAATAAATTGATTTATTATTTATACATACAGGCTGCCCTATGACTGGTTAGGTTATCTCAGGCAATATCAATAAATTAATTGATTGAACTAATTTGTAAATTAGTTTATATATTTTTATATTTAAGAAGCTTTAGTTTAGCATTTGCATCTAGGATGTGATCCGCTTATTAAGGATTACTTGCCTCGTAACTATGAATGAATGACCCGGCACGAATCCCGGCATGTTGTAGGAGGCGACTACGGGACTAGGCGTCAATGTAGTCTATGAAACGTTGTTGTTACCTTACTAACTAAAAGTGACTAAGAACATATATCTCCCATTCTCTCCATGATAGTACATATACATGCACCCGATAATTAATAAAGAATTCTCCTTTTCTAGTATTCGATGCATCTGGCCAATACAACCCCAACGTCCTGTTCGGCAACGAGTACTGGCTGGGCTCGTGGCACGCCTGCAAGGACCTGCAGCTGAGCGAGTACTACGCGCAGATCCCGCCCTTCAGTGCCGCCTTCCACGTGGTGCGGTTCAACCTGACCATCGATGAACAGCATTTGCCTCAGGTGAGTAAAATAAAAAAAAAAAGTTTCCCTGCAGAGAACAGAGACAATCTAAACTTAGTTCATTAATGAAGGAAATGATTTTGATCTCTTGTTCGATTCAAAACTTACACATAATTGAGCTGCTTGGTATGTACTTTGTTGGTGATTAGCATCTCTGGTACCAAACGATACAAACCGATCCTTTATTATGATCTATACACACGTTTTTCTGTCAATATGTATTCTAAATAACTGATTTAAATTACTCGTTTTCTATTCGGGTGAACAATATAAAATTTATCACCCCGTACGCAATAAAAGAAATTATCAATCGCCTTCGATGTCATTCTCCATTAAACGGAGTAGTTTATTTTTCAATCTCTATACCAGCAAGGTGGTATAAAGATATACCTTTAAATAATTAAATTAATTACATCCACAGAGTCGTATAATGGCAGCAGGTGAATGTCTACCATCGTCATGCAGCACAGAAGACTTGACGGCAGTTCTTCATGCATCCGCAGCTGAAGCCGAAAAACGGGCTGCAGCCATCGGCATACACGCCACGCTTGCTATAGTCAACGTCAGACCAGTGCCTGGGCCATACAACCTGTTTGAAGACAAAAAGCTCATGATATTGAGGTAGTTACAAAGTTATGAATACTTTTAAGGTAATTTCAAACCTTGAATTCTTTAATCATATCTCGCTAATCACAAACTTCTAGCAGGGTAAAAGCAGAATGTCAGACTATCGGTTGAAGTTGTCATCCAATCACTACCAGCAATCTTATTGAAGCCGTTTCTCTACATATATACAAATAGATTAACTCTTGTGAAATTATGAGTATCAATAACAGTGAAGTTTTATAAAACTGTATCTAGAAATATAAAGTAAAAGAACACAGTGCTATTCACATTCAAATAAATGCAGAAACATTGTATTAGTTTTGTTATTCACATGTAAATAACTTTTAAAATAAAAGTCTATTGAAACTTTTCTAACAACATAAGTTCGTGTTCTACGATTTTTTGTGCGAGACGAAACAAAAATTAATCTCCATTCTTTTAAGGTAATCCTGACCTTGAATTATTCATGACTAGAAATAGCGGTCAACAAACATTTCTAAGCCTAGAGAGACAAATAAAAATGAGTCCAGTTTAACTAAACACTCACTAAGTAGAAAAACGTGCTCAGTGAGCTTAAGCTTAACAAAGGATCTTGGTCATTTTGCCTTCTCTCGTGGCCTCAACATCAACTATTTTCTTGAATGTCATCTGGTGCGAAGTTAGGGTTTCAAGATGCCTTGCAATTTTGGCTACACTCTCTACAGAAACATTTCGTGTTTGAACGCTCTTGGGAACCGCTTTAGTTGTTTCAGACCAAGGAATTTCGTTTGTGCTTTGTTTAATTTTGGATTTCATAAAGTCATTGTTTATACTTTGAACAGGACCAATAATAACAGTAGACAGGAAACAGGAAAAACAAGAATAGTATACTTAATCTTTTTTAAAGAAAGACTGTTATTTTACATATTCGTGCTAATTGAAATGCACATTTCACGTATTTTCACATTAAACGTATATTTTATATGATTGTATACGGTTCCTTCACAATACCTTTTTCCTACTGTGATCGTGCGTTAAAAAATATGTAGAGTTGAATTTGTACCAACTAAGCTATAAAATAATTAATAACACAAATCAAAAGACTCTGAGATACCAATTTAAAACGTTTTAACAAGGTTGTTTTTGAGTCCATGATATCAAGAAATGAATAATTAAAGAACAAAGGAGGTCTAAAATCGAAAGTTAGCTTTTGGCAGGTCTCATTGTTGTGTTCTAATTCGACTGGCTTTATTGAAGAGCAATTTATTTAGACACTCTGCGAAAGTTTGATTCAAACAAGAACATTAATGATAGACAATGAAAAGGCTTAGGTTTATTGGAGTGCTAAAAGGCAATGAAATATCGAAGTTCGGAATCTTTATAGGATATTAATCTTCGATTAATTTTATACAAACATTAATTATACAAATAAGCAGAATAGTATGTTACAAAATCATAAATTGTGGTTTCATTAACGATTACGGTGTACTTGGTTATTTTGCATAACACGCAATATTTACATGTTTTAAATATTATTTATTAACGAATATGTCCTCATTCTATTAAATTTTATACTGTATTTGAAAACTAACTATATTAATTGATTTTGTTGTAAATTATCAAATACATAACATCACGCGTGATTCCCTGTAGAGGGGCAGGCAGAGATCACGGATCCCCAGATCCTGACAAACCTCTTTTCATTGACATTTATTTCAGCGGTTAATTAACATAATCTGTCAGCGGAGGAATAGTAGCCCTCCTGATGTTGATGGCCTCCATATACGAAGGATACTTGGAGAGGTGCTACAGACTTGAATGCGAGACCAAAGATCTTGAACTTTCCAACGAAAACCACAAAGCTTCGGTAAAATATTTCTTTATTAATATTATATATACGAGTATACCCTGTTTTGCTAGTCTGTTTATATGATACCTTTCGGCATAGTGACTTAAGTGATCACTTTTGTATCGGTAAAGGTTTTCGACTTCTATAATTACATAAAGCTCACGTTTCCAAGATAAGCAATATCTAACTTGAAAGATGCTCATTCAGTTTGATTATTATTTGACTAACAAAAAGCATCTGATAACTCGAATCGTCACAGTTACTTAAAGACAATTATGCTGGCATTTCTAAATAACCAAAAGTATGTTCTTACGTTAGTGTTAGGTTTTAACGTGGGAATATATTGGTCGACGATTATATAATGTCATACTTGAACCTTCATTGTCTTTGAACCTTGTGTCCGTTACCACCAAATCTTAATTGTTCTCTTACTACTTCAAAACAAAAGGTCGATATGAACAATGTTGCATAGGAATTTATCTTCAGATATTTGTTCATAATTTAGTGTGAAGTCAGTCATTACATTGAATGAAATAGTAAAAAGAATAAAGAGATAGTTTATTTAAATATTTATTAATTGACATTTCTGATAGTCTTAACAGACATTAAATATCTGAACGACATTTAATAATCAATTTTTTCTTTATGACCACACCGTAGGAGAAATCAATTCTTTTTTCCTGGCTTAGGGCTCGAGTAAAATGTTATCAGGTGCATTATTCTTGCTATTTGTGTCCTACATTTAGGGCTAAATGTAATCTATTCTCGTGAACGGCTAACAGATGTTCTCAATGCTCCGTGTCAGATTTCCGTTCGCTAATTATTTAATATTTGATAATTAAATCAATTTGGACAATTTAGTTACAACATAGTTACGTATAATTATGCTTAAGCCGTGTTTACTCAAATTAGCTGAGATAATTGTGACGTTCGTGTTGACAGCTTAACAACAATGAGCTTCCACCTGGGAAACCAGCCAACAAAGACGAGGCCAAGGACAAAGACCTTCGCCGGAAGACTTGCGGTGAGTGCAGCACGCTACTAACACTATTTGCAGTTATATTTACTAGGAATATTAATTCCTTGCAAGTCTAGGATGTAAAGAAAATGCTAACTAGCTGCCATTCCTCCCAGTATATTGCATGAGGCGACTTAGAGAATAGGGTTCAATTGAATGTATTAGGCGATGGACTAGCAACCTGTCACTAATGTTCCATGTAACATCATAACTCCAATATTCATGCTAAAAAGTGAACTTGGCGATATTATCGTTTTCCAAATTTCTGATATTATCATTTTCCACCCCCAAAAGGATTAAAAGACGTGAATGAATTACTGGCAATATACTGAGGAAGAGTGTGTTAGAAATCATCTTAATATATGTGACGGATCTATTTTTGTTGTTTAAATATCTGATTAAGTCAATGCATCCAAGATGCAAATTTAAAATGCCTAATAGGGATCCAAGTATTTTACTTTTTTATCTAAGCAAGCTAAACATTATGTAACCTCATATAGATCTGAAGTCACGATGCATCCTATACTCGTGTTATAGAGTAGAGGTATTAAATAAACAGCTCGATAAATCCAAGCACGTCATATGACAGAAGCCCGTGAATTTTGTCATTGTCACGTAAAGTACGTTTGCCGGGACGTGATGCCGTAGCTTTTGCAAAGTTCACATCTCTAGGGCATTCATACGGATTATTTTTGGCAGATTTTACTCAGTCTTAAAACTAGGTTTTGTACCTAAATAATGTCTGCGTTTGTAACGATTGCGACAGAACACCTGTAAATTAGGATTAGCTGATGATTTGTTTGTACTGCAGCTGTATTTAAGGCGCTTATTCGTAGCGTGTAAGTTAGGCCATATTTTTGCATTATATTAACATGAATGTTGTCGAGATATTTTAAAGAAACTAGCAGTAAACCGTTAAAATAACAATACACAATTAATCTTTATGACATTAAAAAAGATGATTTTCGTAATGTTAAATCTGAGTATGTTGTCCTAAACAATTAAAAACACACAAAAATAAACAGTTGTTGGATAATTAAGGAAAACTAAAACACAGAAACTTAATCAATTACATTTTATGTAAAACCCTAATCGTACATTACATTACATATGCATTACAGTGGCGTATTGAGCCTGGTGGATCCTAATACAATTTCACTGTTTAAGCTAGTAGCTAAACGGCAACGTGATTGAACCCCAATGTAATTGATAGAAGATTGACTAACGTAGTGAATAAACTAATTGCATAAAGCTAACAACATAATTCAGCTTGAAACTATCATTAATTTCCTCGTAAACGTTAAAATATTTGCAAAATTATTTAAAAATATTATCAAGCTAAAATTTATACATTCACGTCTTTAAAACTCTTTCAACCTCAGTGACATTATATATTTTTGGTACATTTTAGCACAGATAATATAATACTCCAGTATATATCCTTAGGATTATTATCAGGACACTCCAGCATTAATACGAAACCTATTATATAATCTAATATCCATTGAACCCTAGTCCTTTCGACTCATCCTACGACACGCCTGCATCTTAGACTAACTCATGACTAGAAAGTTTATTATTTCTATTATTTTCCAGGTGTATGGTCTGAAGTGTTGCTGTCTTTTTCCATCCTGACGAACGGCAGGTCGATACTGAGCACACAGCTGCAAAGTGACGGGGCCCTCACCTGTATTCACGGCATGAGGTAAGCGGTACTTGGAATGAGCTCATGTCATTATCTCCGCGGTATGCTAATAAGACATGCCTAAAGATTATGTCATGTTTTGAGTGGGATCACAACAGTGCGTATGTAAAATTTAATAAGTGAAGGGTTTGTTTACTGTATAATAAATGTTAAAAACCTCAATATCTTTTATGTTGTGGCTGCTAAATTTTACGAAAATGTACATAATTTTAACTTACAAAAATATTATAAAGTCCTACATATTGAAAAAGGTGGCGGGTAGATTTGCCTATAACCGGCAGGTACAAATGAGGCATTATATGAATGACAATGAAGCAAAACGGGAATCTGACCACTGCCTACCACTGTGTAGGGAAACGGGCTTTATATGTCTGGATGCATATACTCGTACTGTATAGTTATGAAATGCAATACTTAAACGTACTACTGCAAAACCTTAACCGCAATACAATAATTTACGTATACTTATACCAAACACAGAAACTAAAACTCAATTAACTTAATATTTTATTCATCCCACTAGGTTCCTGTCAGTCTCATGGGTCATAATGGTGCACACATACTTGGCAGTGTTCCACGTGGCCGACAATAAGACCATGAGGACGATAACCGAGAGGAACTTCATGTACCAGTCCGTGGGGAACGCCTCTTACAGCGTGGACACATTCTTCTTTATAAGGTTAGTGAGCACTCCACTGTAATTGCTTTAGTGCACCCTTAGTTTATTGCTCTTGATTGTCTAGAACATTCTCTGTCATAGACTCTTTGCAGTACTGTAATTTATAATGTTTCGTATCTGTAATCGAACTATGCTTCCTTACTGGTGTTTTAACGTTTTTATTTCGGTTGATAGTACTAAGATTAATACTAATAGAGTGGTATCGGTAAAAGTTACCTAATAAATATCTTTTTCCGCCTCTTTTAGTTGTAGTGTTGATGACAATTAAACTTTAAATGACTTTCACTTGTTAATTTCCAGTGGATTGCTAGTCACCGTTTTGTTCCTGAGAACCGAGGATAAGAAAGCAGAAAAAAAATTGACGAAAGAAAAGAAAGCGCAACAGAATTGCTACACCAATTCAACTTTATCAGTCTCCGTGATAAGTCAGAACTCGTTCACTCAAGACTTCTTGGAAAAGCCGAAGGAAAAGGCATACAATCTACGTGAACTCGTGAATATGTTCAAATCTTTTCTGGTCCTGTTTTTCTATAGAGTGTTCAGACTGACTCCAGCTTACGGATTCGTCATTGGCTTAACGGAGATCTCGATGAGACATGTAATCAACCAATCAGTGTTCGAGCCTGCCATATTTGACCACATCAACTGCGACCGCTATTGGTGGAGAAATCTTCTGTACATAAACAATCTGTACCCACAGAGAGAAATGTGCATGGTTTGGTCCTGGTACATGGCTAATGATACCCAGTTTTATGTCGTGGGGATTATTCTGCTCTTGATATCTGTCAAGTAAGTATGATTAGTATGTAATGATAGTTTATTAAAAGCGTACTAGTTGTTATAATAAGCTTTTCTTGAAGCATGTTCATTATTTAGAGTTTTATCGTGTTAAATCGATAACATATTAATAATCATAGTACAGATTTACAAAACCCTTTCAAATAGTAATATTTTATACTATCTATACGTAAATGAGATTATTGATTTTAATATCCCAATATGGACCTACTCCTGCAGGAATAATGGACGAGTAAATTCATATATCTTAAAAGTAGGAACACTAATAAATTTATAATTTTCAGGCATCCGAAATTCTCGGTTATCTCTCTCGGAATAGTGATGAGTTCGTCTTGGGTGACCACAATATACATGTCTGTTTGGCACCAGTACAAAGCCAGGATACAAGAGCCCTTTGAAATGTTCGACGCCCTATATGACAAACCATGGTCTAGGATAGGACCCTATCTTATAGGTGAGTAAAATAAATTTATAGCTACTGTCATTCTAGAACAAGCAACAGGAAATTTATTGCTCTTTCAAGCGCAAAGATAAAACACGTGCAATGAAGCATGAGGTCTGTGTTTTTACTTGCACATCCATACTTAGAAACTACTTACGTACTGATAACAATTGAGTGTTAGAATCAATAAATTATATTGTATATTATACACATTACACTTTATAAAAAGTTACAGGAACAAATTTAGCCTGTTTTCGATGACAAACAAGAATGAAATCGAGGAATCTTGATGATGATGAGCTTAAAACACAATACATAAATAAGACTTAATTATTGTAAATATTTATTACGTTATATAAATAAATGTCATTGGAATTAGGTCAAAATTAAATAAATGCTCAATGTCAAATTATAATCACACATATCGTATAGCGTACCATAAATATTAATTGGATGATCTAAAACACATCTATCCTTACAGTATACGATATTGAAATATTAATATCCGTCTTTGATTTAAAATTTGTTGTTCTCAGGAATGCTAGTCGGTTGGTATCTGCATAGAACGAAATGCCAGATCAAGATGCCCTATTGGTTGGTGGCCGTGGGCTGGACTGGCTCCCTGGCTATATTGGGCAGCATAATCTTCAGCATGGTGGACGGCTACTTCGAAGTATGGCCTACTGCTTTCTACGTCAGTGTAGGGCACACTGGTAAGTTAATTTATAATAAGCTAAACAGCAACAATTATTATTATATTATATCACTAATTGATCTACTGTTACTAAACCCTTTCGCTATTTAAATAGGCTATTAGAGATGGTTTCACGTCAATTTATAAATATTATTTTAAAATATAACTATTCAAACAATTGCCTCAATACTAATTATATTATATGTTTTAAATACTGAACAAAGTATTAAAATAGATCTCAATTTTCTTGCCCTGTGACGGATTTAATGATAAAAGTGACATATTTAGCCCATTATGTATAATTTAAATCTAATGCTAAAAATGACATGTTTTTTTATAATGCATAATTTTAATTCGTTACGTTCTCTTTTTGTTTAAGGGTTATGTAAATAGGTTCAATATAACTGCATTATCAACATAACTAATTACTTTTCCAGCTTGGGGCGTGGCCTTAGCCTGGGTGACGATAGCCTGCTGCAGTGGGTACGGAGGCCTCATCAACTCAGGCCTCTCCTACCGAGGACTACTGCCACTCAGCAGACTGACCTACTGCGCCTACCTCATTCACCCCACTATCATGATGTACACAACCTTCCTGATGGACGGACCCTTCAGACTACAGAACTCTATGGTGGTAAGTTATTTGTTAATCTATATATAGGATAGCAAGAGAGGTTCCCTACCTTAGTTCGTTTATTAATCTATTAGAATAAATCATTGGCAAATATAATACAAATATAATTAGTATGATACATAAATAAAACATGGTATGTTTTTGATTTACCAATAACTGCTGAGCATTTAAACAATAACATAAGAAATATACTTTAAGTAGGTAATGTATATCAGGCGATTTAATATAAAGAAAGAAAACAAACTTTTTAGAATAAGAAAAATATCAATAGTGAATGAATTACGCTCGTTTCTTTTAGCCATAAGTCAAAGGAGTGTTCATAAATACAGGCTCCGCCATTTATCTTGGATGGCGTAGCATGGCAGTAATGACCCATTAGCACTGCTCAGATTTATGCCTACATAAATTACCATGCTAGGACTTGTGACGGCTAATGTTGCTTGGACTTATTCTGAGGCATTTAACAGTTAGTGCTTGTCAATATAGAGACAAACTTAGTGCGATAATATGTTTGGGGGACTCGCGATTTTTATTCATGTTATAATAAAAACGGTGGTGACCAGTGATCATGCCCATAAGTAATACAGTGTTTATAAAATTTATAATGATAAGGATAAGGCCTTGTATTTTCCTAATAAAAGTAAGTTCTATTAGTTTTAATAACCATATTTCAAATCTAGGAGCTCTATTGTAATTCAATAAATGCACATTTTATTGAGGAGATTAGAGCAAAATAGAACTAAAAATGTGTCTTAAAAGAAAAGTTGATTATATTTAATAAAAGATTAGCATTACTCTAATTCTTAAATTCTCTAAAATAACAAAAACATTATCCCTTAATATCTTCAAATGATTTACAAAGAAAATTCACTCTTTCATTTTATTTTACTTCACAAACAAGAAGAGGCACAACTCAGTACCTAGCAGACACTCAACGATTCAATTTTATTGCCAATTCTCTTTCGGATTGGGAAGGGAACGGGACAAACGTACGTACGACGTATGCCAAGTGCCGACGAAAATAGGCTCTATTCAAAAGTCTCATCACAAAAGAAACAATTGCTTTGTTTGAACAAGAACCCTGGATTTTAGTAGTGTAGCCTTGGCTTTAATTTATGATGTACAAATGCCAAGAGGGATTCTGAGCAGAAAATGCCACGTTTGTTTTGTCACGTTAAATTACTAGTGAACGATGTTATTTTTGTTTAACATGCTGCATTGGCATATTTGGAGTTACACTATTAAAATTTCCGACAAATGATTGCATTTTTAAAAGCAAGATGTCAACCTAAATCACATTAAATAAACACAGTACGCGTATGCATTACAAATATTCAAATAAATCTTACTTTAGCTATAGCTTGAACGTGCATTTCGCGATTTTATGCGTCTTAAAATATTTTATAGTTTGTAGCGTTCCTAAATTCTGGCACCAGTTGTGCTTCCTACAAATATCGCGTAACTTTTCAATGGGAGCTGCAACTATTTCATATGCCAGGCACCAGACGGCCGCAATCTCGATTCGTATTTCCGATCCCAAGTTTTTCTTAAACAAATAGTGTTAAAAGATATAAGAGGATCAAATCACTTTCTCATATTAAGGTCTTCTGTTGGAACAAATTACTATTTTATCATATACTAAGGTCTTCTGTTAGACCAAAGTACTATTATTTTATACATACATATCAGCTAACTAATGTTATTTCATTTATCCGTAGTACCTTGGTCGTCTTCTTCGTCAGGCCAGGAAGATCATCAGCTTTTACTATTATCATTTCGTCACATCTAGCACACAAATTGATGTATAATATTTTCCGTAAAGGGATGTAAATGTATGTATTCTCAGTAGGGTTCATTATACTAATTTATTCATTTTGTTGCAGTTGATAATCTACGCTGGTTATGCAGTGATGGCTTTCTTGTGCTCATTCATAATATCACTGTCTTTCGAAGCTCCAGCAGTCAGACTACTCAAAATCATCAACTCTCGACCGTCCAAGTGATTCGTCATTTACTACTTGCATAAGATTAGTCAATGAACATTTTGTAATGTATAAAACGTAACATTTGCTCAAATATATAGTGGGTACGCTATTGTTACTTAAGATTGTTACATAGCACATGATATTGTTCAAATGTTAAGGAAGAATGAAAAGTGATTTTACATAAAATTAAATACCAATTTGCCTAAATATACCACCTTGTTAAAGTTCAGATGTTTTATAATACTAAGTTACCTGTTAAATAATAACGAATATTTTTTTGTAACTATTACTTTTTTATGCAAATTTAGTTTCCTTAATAAAATAAAATATTATGAATTAACTGCTTGTAATTTGTATAATAAGACTTTTTTATAGGTGAGTGCTAAGTTATATAATGTTAATAAAGAATTAGTTTTGGTGATATATTGAGAAATAATCGGTGTTTACACATTTAATGGCTAATTATGCAAACGGTTACGATAAGTCTTATAGGTACAGTTCATATGTTACAGAATAGGCTGACTATTTTACCTTCTAATATGGATCTGTATATATTAGATAGGTTTAAGGTGATAAAGAAAGTTACCATTATGATTTTAAAGATAGTGTAAATAAGATTTTATTATTTTGATTATACATAGACATATCAATAGAACGATACATTGTAAACAAGTGATAAAGTTTCCGATAAGAAGAAATAATTAAGCCTCATAGCCTTTTATTGATTATGCATGCTAACATTTCACAATTACTTGTATTCGTTAGTCTATTTAAAATATGCACGTACAATCATTTTGTAATAATTATTAGTAATGTAATCCATTTTATTGAGTGTTTAAAATATCATAGGAATTTCATGGAATCTGTTAATTATAAGGAATATTATTAATAATGAAGACTCATATTACGTTGTAATTGGACAATTTCATTTATCATTATTGAAAGGGCACTCATGCTATATGTTTTTAGCTATGACTTAATTTATAACATTGCCAGTGTTGACTTAGCCTAATATTTCCGAATTTAGTTTTTAAGCTTGGTGTAAATATTGGTAAATAAATTAAAGAAAAACACACTTTTAATTGGCCTCTTTATTCCACATGAGAAGATCTATAAACGGCATATAATATTTGAGGAACCTAAACTTTTCATACACCTAAGAGTCGACTCCATATACTACGAATATAATAAAATTAACCAGTGGATAAGACAGAATGTGTAGGAAATGGAGTGTAGAGTTATTAGAGGTTCGAAATTTGGCTCTGGCATGTAGCAATCCTATCCCTCGGGATAGGTAGTAGCCAGAGGCCTACGGCGCTACGGTTCTCTACTTATCACATACTATATATCTCGTGAAACGCAGCCTAAGTGGCTCACACAATTAAAAACGGTCGTGAATCTTTTGTTATTTTTTGATGTTATGTGTACAACTACAAAGTAGAATAATTGAAGCTAGGAGTTTCTCGCGAATAGAATTCTGGATAACGGTCCGTAGTAAAGTATGGTCCATAAAGTGCAGCAACAACAAAGAATGTGGAGCACATTCAAGTCTAACGGGTTGCTTACTTTAATGCATAACAAGAAAACTAGCGACCTTGCCTCACTTGTATAAGTAATTCTCTTTGTGCTGCTATGCGCTCTTATTCAACAAAGCTACGTAGCTAACGTACTACGAAAGCCAGTCTTCATATACAACGTAAAAGGATGTATGTAGGATGTAGGAGTATGAAACATTTTCAGATACCAGTGACGTAAGTAGATCTAGATACATGTAAATTTAAGGTTTCATTAACGTGTAAATAAATTAATAAAACCGAAATGCTAGGAGCACGAGAGTGAACGGCTTAGCGGAGAGAAATTAGCATTTCAGTTAATATTAGAGTGTGCGTTTCGAATTTAACCAATTGGTGAGTCTATAGAATTTCCATTCATTATTATACATTTTAATAATAGAATCTGTACAATAAATTACCAAAATATTGACAAACTTATTATTACTTATTACAAATTAATTTAAACAAATAAATTCTATATAATTAAAATAATATCTAAGAATTAATCGCAGAGAAGCGAAATATTTCCTCAGATTTTAATGTCAGGTGGTTAATAACGTTTACGCTGTTATATTTATTCATAACGTAGTTATTTCAGAACGGGCATTTGTCAGTCAAGATTATAAATCGTACTATTTAGATTTTTTCGATTACTTTATTTTATAATAAGCAATTTAAAATAGTACTGGTACCTAAGTACGTTATGTTAATTCAACTGCTTAACCCTAACCTGAGGTAGAATTTCATTAACTTTGTCTCTGGTCTTGACGCGTGTTTTATGTGTTTCAGCACACTAAGTTTTCTTTACTTTATTTGAATTTTATTGCTCACGAGGCACATGTGTTATTTCTTAGCGTTACTCGTTTGCGCGAACCATAATGCTCCAGGGACCTTGAGAGCAGTAACTTATTTATTCATTAGGAGACTGTTTTCTACACTGTTGTCTGGGCAAACACATAGCAGAGGGGTAATTATAACACCTTATAAAAGATTTATAGCTTGGATTTTACATGCCAGATTATAAGAAGTAAGCGCTAAATAACATGTTAAAAACTCAATAGAATGAACAAGAAGGGGACTTTATCTTTTCCTCAGGAGTTTCCTTGGAACGTCCTCAAGATGCAAAGTGATTTTATTGTTCCTAATTAGTCATGAAAATAGAAAATATACTTACGTGTCCTTTGGAACGATAATACACGTTTCTAAGTTTTTCCACATGGACACGTTTGGGAACTTTCACGAGCTGCATACATGACATAAGGCTGAAGTTTTAATGAAACAATTTCATTTGGCTCATTCGCATTCATTCTGCCTACATAGGCAGCGCTCGCCTCGAGTCAACTATTCTTGAACAATTTGTATCACATTGTAAGCGTGAACTATGCAAAACTTTATGAAGAAAATACAATAAACATCACAACAGCTAGACGTAAATACATTTTACACTTTTGACAACATTTCTGATGTTTTAATACAAACATGTCTACGTATATATGTTATAAGTTAGGTGGTTGTCACTCCTTATTTCCATCGAATATGGTATGTATAGCTCTTGAGATTTATGTTTATACAAAACCATAGCAGACTAAGTAAATAATTACATTTTACGCACAAAATAGTCCAAAATTTTGCTCAAATACTTGTAGTTACATAACCAACAGTAATGGTCCAAATATCAAAGCGTCAAAATTGCAAACTATTTAATTAGGGCGGTTGCACATTGCATATTCAGTGTGAGTGCTTTAAGCGCAGAGAATATGGACACACCACAGCAAATTGTTCGACGAATATCTTCAACGAAATTGAACATTCTTGACACCTTCATTTAACCTTTGCATAGCGCACTAAAATTTTACACACGCTTGTCTTATTTAGTTTCACCTGTCGAGGTTTTATGACTGGATCGCATATAAACATCTATCTTTGCTGTCAAAGTGGCCCTAAATGATACCTAGTTTCAGAATCTCGTTTTATAAGAGGTACTTTTTATATATACCTACATATATTCACGCCTCAACGTCCCGAAGGAAATAAGCAGAGACTCTCGATTGCCACCTGGAACGATCAAATCTCCCTTGCTTCACTCACACCCATTAACCTTCTCATACATGCTCTATTCTTCACGCTGCGTACACTCTTTGTTTATGTATTATTTATAAGGAAGTTATATCGGAATTTTACTGTTAAATGTACTGTAATTAAAATTTGTTTAACAGGTTTCCATAAGACCAAAATTTTTAATGTTTAATTTATTTTTCATTTTATAGTATGAAACTTTTTGCTATCGATCATCTCTAAATAACGATCTCTTTAACCGTTGAGAAACGTTATTAAACCCCAGATGAAATGTTTCAATTTAATTATATCATCTGAGTTTAGTATTAATGAGATCCTTATAAATATTCAGATATCCACAAGGCCTTAGTTAGTGCGGGCGAGTAGAAGTGGTTTGAATATGATTGTCGTAAAATTTACATATAACTTTTAATATTGATATATGATTATTGCCCTTTTCGGTAAAAAGTCCCCCGTCGTCGTAAATATAAACATTTATAGATATTTTTTTAATATGATTTTCATACATCGTATTAGTTGAAGGCTTACGGAGATTTTTCTTTCTAAGCCTATTTTATGTTTAATATCGCTCAAAATACCGAGTGAAAATTTGAATCTTAATTAAATTGAATTCACGTAGTGTCTCTTCAATTTTACTTCCCTTTTATCTAATTTTCAGCTTACTCCAAAATCGAAATTGGATAAATGCAAGGAATGCCAAAACGAAAAACAATGATCTTCCTAGAAAGAATTTTCAATTTACAAATTCTCCTGCATAAAGGGTGAAAAGTCTTTTTCACAAACATCTGAAAAATGTTTTAAAAGGCCGTAAATTTTGCCTTGGCGCGTGAGGGATAAACAGTTTTTTAATATTTGTTGGCGTGCACTTAAATTCTATTCTTTGCTAAATGAAAGTATGCACTTTATTGTGGATTGTGCTAGAACTGAACAAATGAGTTCGTTGTCAGATTACAACCGTCTCTACAGAAATTTTTCACGCATCTGCAATCAAAGATACCGCTGTATATTAAATCGAAAAAATCTAATTTCAAATTGGGTGTGAATATATCCATGGTCATTACATTACCATTGAGGTTGCGATGTCGTAGGTCGCTAACATATATGAAAAATATTTATCCCTACTACCTTAACCTAACAAAAATAGTAATTTATTTTTAAAGCCAAACACCACGAAATCAAAAATACAATAATTAAATCGTAGCGGCACAATACTTATAGAATTACAGACCATGAAAACAGTGAAATAACTAAGACAATACAAAGTCACTATATAAACAGCGCGGCTTAAAGAATTCCTCTAAATAATGAATGCCCTGGGAACTAAACCAGACAAGCAGAAATAAGATTTATCTGAACAGTTGGTAGTATTTTAACGTTGTATCACATTTTACGGGTTGACCGCGAAGTTAAAAGCTACTGACTTATTTAATAATACACACTGTTTATTATAATTTCCGAATATGAGTGGCAATAATGTATAAAATGTAAAAGTGGATATATCATTAGTTTGTTTTTTATTGCAGGCAATTAACACGGTAAATATATAAAGCTGGATAATGAATGAAACATTCAGTGTCTGGTAAATATAATCTTTTTAGTGTGTAAATTATGCTTTACATACATAAATAAGCATTAAATTGTTATTTATTTCAATATAATTTGGTCGTGAAGGTTTATATCTATTCTCAGTTATATTTCATCAAAAGATCACGACTATATGTAAAATTTCATTGTAAGAATCCAAATACGGAACAATGTAAGACTTTTCAAACCAGAGAGAAGAGTTTTCAAGCCAGAGTGTATATGTATACTGTATTCTTAAGTAAGTCTTATACATATAATTTACCAAATAAAGTACGTAGCAACATTTTCCTCTAAATTTATCAGATTCTGAGGAATGTGGTCTAAAAGCACTTATTCTGATTTCACCAAAAGGTAATTGAATTTTCAACTAATGGCTTCATTGAAGTTTGTTAATTGTTTTAAGTGGCCAAGTTGGGTCTTAGAAATGTATTCAAAGATTTTACTTAATTCTGGCCATTCATAAATTATTTCTAGGTACAAGTAAGTACTTAGTTAACTGTTTTCTAATGATGTATATTTTAGGCAAGGATTGGTTTGAAATGAAAAATCTATAGATATATACATTGAATAAATAACAGTCTGTTATAATGAACCGTCCATTCCAGGTCACCGGTAAAATTGATGCTATTAATAGATCTTTTAAAATCCTTATTAACTATGCTATACCTGGAAAATATTCAATATTCATGCCCGAATGACGTTGCTAAAAGCATATGCGGTTTTCACTCAACGAGCACATTTAGTTGACATTTTATAATGAACCTTTTAAGTTCAATATATCACTATGTTCCGATCCGAAAACCATGTCAAAACCACAGACTACAGCAGAACCTGTAGACAAACGGCTATCAACTGATCGAAGTCAACCACACAAAGGCTCTTATGTAGTGTTTACAAATAGTGTGGTCGACTCGTGTCACACTGTTGGACTGTGCAACATATTGTTAAGCTGGTACGAATACTCACACAGGATTAAATCGAGATACTAGCTTGAATTGAGTGCTTTAGTATACACATATTTGAGTATACACATCTTTATTTAGTCTTATTGGACTTCAGTCTGTTCTACATGGTAATACTTCTATAAGTATACCTATTCCTTTAAATAAAGAAATTAAAGTTTCTGCCATACTTAGTCAATAGTAAATTACGACATTAGTAGATAATTATGCTATGGGTTAAAGATCCCTTTATAGTGAATGTTGATAATTTTTATGACAATCTATATGAAAATACGTTATTGGAGAAATTGTTTTATACGTGTAGCAAGTTATTTTCATTAGCTACCTAATGTGCCTCCGTAATATATCTCTGGAGAGCATACGTCAAACACAAATTAGTTACCTGGAATTACCTTATGAATGGAACTGTATTAATCACCCGGTTGTTGTGACGACGGCAATCGATTAAGATTAGGGTGGATTGAGAAAGCGTCGGCAGTGGAACTGACAGTAAGTTGCCGATAAAGCAGAATTATTATTTATGAGAAAATATATTGATGAACATAAGCTATATAACGTTGTACAAGATAGTTGGTCACTTATATGATACGTTAGCTACATGATTCTATAATAGCTCTTGTTCTAGCTTGCATAAGAATAGAATTCAACCGATGTTAAAAATAAAAAGCAGTTGAAGAAAAATGCTGACGAGCTTTTTAAAACCAGAGATGAAAATACAAGTCAGCATTTTAAAAGTCAATCAGCGTTTTGAATCCTTTCATAAAACAGTAGCTCATCAGACTATACTATCCTTCCGTGTAATATATTTTTAATCATACTTGACTTCTATTGTATCTGAACAAATGCAGTGAAACTCACATCTTATAATGGTAATCCAAGGCAAAATAATTGTGATTTCTCTAGCAACCGTAAATTTAATTTTCTCTGAATTGTATTATGTTTATCGTTAAGTAACTAATCATATACATATATTATTGAGCCCTTATTTACTTTAAACCTATTCAAAACTTACAAAGCAAATAAGTCACATGAACTACATGCATATTAACTCACGAGACTTTGACAAACAAAGGCGTTGAAATGAAATGAGCTTGGTCCAAGTCAAATTTAATTTAAATACAATTTTAATAGCAAACAACGCAACCCATGTGTTTTGTATAACCACTTGGTTAAATTAAGTTTGTTTGAGGCGCATGAATTGTATTAGCACAATGTCTTTCTACGAAACGGTGAAACTAAACACAATATATATGTACATATATCTTGCCTTTGAGGTACATAAGGTTATTTATATTTGACCTAACTAAGATGACTAAAGAATGATGCAATATGTTAATGAAATGCTGTAGACAAGAGAGTTTATAAAAAGGGTACAAACCTCGAGACCATCTTATTTCATAGCAAAATCGAGAGATTGTATACAGAAGTACTAATGAAAGAATTGATCGTGAAATACATACGAGTCGCGTAGTCTGGATTTCGAATGGTAATGGAATGAACGGATCAGGTGTTGTCTACACGGCAGGTGGCAGATAAGCTTTTGGCAAAACACCGAAAGGTTTCCAATAAAAATACGTAATATATGTATATATACGACTCTTAATCTTTATTGGGGTGGCATCGAAATACAATATCTCATCTGTCACTTTTAGCAAAACTATCGGGGCTTCCCTAGCATAAATGTAGAACATTTATCAGTTAGTTGCCGTATGCATGCACGCACGTCGCTGATATCAAATGCAGTTAGTTATTAATAATAATTCAAAGTATATTTCTTTGACTAACAAGAGAATTATACTCATATTTTATTCAAATACATAAAGAAAATAAGTAATTGTTTTGCTCAAGAACACTGCAGAGATACCGCTCAAACAATGCGGTGTCACGTAGAGGCATAACAATTTTATAGTTACATGAATATGGAAACTACTTGACTACTAAAATGGACCCAACTCGGAACTGAGTTATAAAATTATTTATCAAAATGAGCTAGGAGATACCAAAATTTGTATCTAAACGAATAACTAATAACTTTCAATCCTATTCTGACGCAATCTGATCGTATACTATATAATTCTATAACTTATCGTACAATTGTACCTAGAAGGTAATGTTGTCACAGATTTGTGTGTCCATTTCCACTTATCTATTGAAGCTAGCTAATATATTGATACAATTACTACGAGTACTATCCAATATTAATGCTTGATCTCAAAAAGGGTACGATGAAATTGGCCAGCATCGAAGATTGAAACGTTTCCATTTGGTCGAGACGCAATTAATGTGAACATTACAGATCACATTGACAAATACTCTAAATTAAAAGGTCACTCTCGAATAGAAAAAGAAAAATTATGCTACTATTGACGACTACGGTTGCGTCTACTTTGTAAATACACAGTTATAAATAGAAATAGTTACAACATTCTCTACTCCATGCAATACTCAATAGTCCTTGGACTCGCTAATTAATCAAATGAAAGGACGAGAACTGCGAGTAAAATCTTCTCATATACGTCCACTAGTGATAAATCATTATGTCCAAGCCGAAACAGGGTATAAGGAAAGTAACACTTATTAATATTATTAAGATATTTTCACCACCGTTTTCATGTTTAACGTCTGTTCGGAGTATGTATCTTAAATGTACGTGTTTCTTAAATATATGTAGGTACGCGTAAAGTTAAGTAGCCTACAATTTCATAAATACAATTTATTTTTTATGTTATTTAATTTAATATGTTAGTTTTGCTAAAAATAACAATAATAATAATTGGGACACTATTACACCAATTGAACTAGCCCTTTGGTAAGTTCCTTTAAGACTTGTGTTAAGGGAACTAGTCAACGTATATTTAAGAAATATATACTTATTATTCATAGATAAATACATATAAAGTAAACATAATCATAAAGACTGGAAAGCACAAGAAAAGCGTAGTTCTTAACTCTGGATCCACCGGGAAACGAACCCGGGACCTCACCATTAGCGTTCAGGTGGTTAACCAATCGCGCCACGGAGGTCGTCAAAAATAACCATTGACAAACTATAATTCTGAGTATATGTGTACAACCCCGAAATTGATAAAGGTACGCCAATAGATTTATATATGAGATTATGTAAGCCCTGGAGATAAGTCCCTATAAAGTAGATCATTCGGGATCATTGAGTGCCAGAGCTCTCAGCAAAAACTGTCACTGTGGCATGTTCGATAAACGGTTCTTTGGTGCGACCTTTTTCATGTTAAGAGCTGCCTTTCCCTCCGATCATTCTCCAAATTAGGGTCAAGTGTCCATTCGCCTCCATTGTAATCCTTTTACTCCGATATAATCATATAACACAGACATTCATTTATAATAAAGATATTAATTTTGACGACCTCCGTGGCGTAGTTCGGTTAACCATTTGAACGCTAAATGTGAGGGTCTCGTGTTTGACGCTCATTGGAGGCAGAGTTAAGAACTGGGCTTTTCTTCGGCTTTTCAGTCTGGTTCTTGACTATGTATATATTATATATGTTTAGTGTCTATCTGTAACGATGTTATATTATTTACGTTGACTAGCAAGGTACACAAGATGTCTATATTTATATTATATATATACTATAGACTAAGCTAACTTGCTACGTAGATATAGGGTACAAGACTTAGTCAGTTTCAATTACGTAGGTCGAGAGAAAGTAGCTCGTCAATTTGTAGCCCAATCAGGGGTTGGCTCCAAGCCAGCAGAAGCCAGCTTTCGTCGAATCTGCACCATATTTTACACCTCACTATGTCAAAGTGTAAGTTTTTATTAATCCCAAGCTTTTGATGGTTAAATAGTGCCCTTGTTATTTAGTAGACAGCTGATCTTACTGGTATATTGAGTTAGCATTATTGTTACAAAACACTATGTTTTGTATTACGTATTCTATAATACAAAATCTTACGTCTTTTCGTGTTATGTATACGCTATTTATATATTTCTAATGTTTAACGTAATGCACAAATTGATATGTGATTATAGAAGATTCACCAACATTATTACATCTAGATGTATCTTAGCTAGTCATTATCGGGTAGTTTACATACATACGTTATACACAATATTCCAAATAAATGACATACAAATGATAGTATTATTAAATCAAAGAAAAATATATAACCCATTTTGACAATGCTTTTTTATATATTTTTGAAATAGTAAAAATTATTGTATCCCAGTCAGTATTTATATTTTTTCTGAACTAAAAAGCTTCATCTTTTAAGCCTGTATTGAAAAGCTCCTTTTATGAAGCTTTTTAAATCTTCCATTTCATTTTATGTCTTCGTGGTTTACCCTAACCTCGGAATCACATAAAGTTAAAAGCTATATTACGTTCAATTACTCAATCGGCAGTGAGGCTTTGGCCAAATATCTAAAGAGATAACTTCCGTTCCTAGTTTTATAGCAAAAGCTTTTTATAGACACATAAATATTCATTCACAATACGTTAAGAGTGGAAACCACAAACCACGGAGACATTAAAACTCCTTAGTCACTTGGCAGTGGTATTGGGGTATAATTACATTTATAAGGAACGCATAAATTAAACATACATAATATGTACATATAAGCTCACGTCCTGTAATTCCTTTCCTTTCAGGTGAATTGTACCTGAAAGGTACAATTATCATATTTTCTTGGTCACTTTCAACTAAGTAAAACATACATATAAATACATAAAAAACTAAACGAATTTATTTATAAAGCTCTTTCACAGTTGATGAAAGCGTCCTAAATTAATCTGCTTAAATTCAAATGTAGGTATGTCAGCGTGTAGGACTGAAACTTTATGTGTGTTTAAATTAAAACGCCTTCATGTAATGAATAGCATATTGAGGCACTCGGGACTACATGTCTTGTGAAATTAACATGAGCTCGTCTGTATCTTAGCTTAATGCATAAAGGATTTAAGATTAGGCATTTTCAGCATAATTACTTATTACGCTTTACATTCAAATGTAAGTAGAAAGGAGGAAAATCTTTTGAGAGTGTCAGATCATGTATGAATATCTGCATATCTGAATCTTTTATGTAGTTGAAGTAGTGTAATATAAACCATAAAAATATTTGCTATATTTTTGCTTTAGAATAAATGTAATTATTAGTTAAAGGGCCCTTATAACATAAAGTATGGTAATATTTAATAATTTTCTTAATAAAGTAAGGCCCATAATATTATTATTTTATAATATTTTTTTTTATACATAGTTGCAAAGTAACAATCTAGCATGAATCATCTAGAATACAACGATAATAATTATTAATATGACTTAGCCGGACAAATACTGATATAAATAATAATCAAATAGTAGTATTATTTCAAGATGTTTTATGACTTATCACTTATTCATATAAATTGATTGATCAAACCAAGCAGTTGTGACATAAAAAGTATAATCAATTTTCGAGATATTCAGAGATATAGTGAACACTATTAAATGATCCAACTTTTCGATAGTATACGGCCATTCGAACTACGACACCAACCTACTTAACATAGCAAAGATGAGCTTTATACAAAATTTAAATATCTGTATACAACCCAGCACTTAGTTCGATGCGATTTAAAGGAACTCTCGTTTCATATGCTAAGTTTAAACCAACCAAGGCAAAACCTTTTTAAGGCGAGCATAATGTTAGCAAACATTGAATATTTAACGAAGATTCATCGTGCTTCCTTCTTCATGGAAAGTGGGGACGCGGTTTACCCTCAAACTGTTTTTAACTTTAAGGGAAGTTCCAGTCGTTCACAGATTATGTAATGAAATAAATATTTAAGTATTTATTTATTTACGTTAGGATACAAAATTTGATATAGTTACCCAAATGGAATTATTTCGTACGTTTTTTGAATAAACAATAACGGTCTGGAATGCACTCCACGAAAAACAAACTTATAATTTAATAATCTTTAACATTATTTTTCATGAATCTTTCTTTAAGGTTTTGAAGGCGATACGATATATAACTTGCAGGTAAGTGATAATAATCTAATCATAGAATAGTTTTATTTGTTAACAAGATAGAAAAAATGGCACAATTACGTAAGATATGTATGGTAAATATCCCCAAAACCAGTTTAAAAGCTGCTAATAAAAGGACGCAATTTTTTATTCAAAGTCAAAAGGCAGAGCTTCCAGAATCAAATTAACTACGAATTGGGAAAGCCTCAATTTGAATCTACTTCGAATGCAAATTACAGAGGAGCGTTTAATGTCATACTTACGCAGTCAAACATGTTTTGTCGAACTTTGAGCTTCAAAGCAAAAGTTATAATGACTCGTGTCAGCGTTAGGCACTGAATACGTTGCTTAGTTAATCCGCTTGTTAGTTTTTATGATCTCTCAGACTCTAAGAACATATAAAACTGAACTATCTTTAAATTTTAAAGAGAACATAATTTTCTAAACAGGAATATTATTCAAACTCTAGGAAAGTTCTTATTTTTATAATAAAATTCGTTTTTAAACCTAACAAGGTTTTTATACATATCATCAATCTAAGATTCAAGTCATTGAGTAGGTAGTGACTGTAAGTAGAAAGCAGGAAATTCAGTCAATGATTTAAATTATAAATGAGTAGGTATGAAATCCATAACATTCTCATTTAAGTTTAAATAATCTTAAAAGTAATAATGGATTCACCTAGTTATTTAAGTCTTCCTAGTTTTCTCATCATGTTTTAATAAAATGGCATGGATCGTGCTAAAGGACTTTAAACAAACAACTTTAAACTCACTTGGAGCACAAACAGTTCAGAGATTGCCAGAGACAAAGACTCTCGATTGAATCTCGTGCAATTTTGAATCTTAATATCTTAAGAATAATAAATTTCATAAATTTGTATACCAAACTATACTACTTATACTATATAATTATTTGTATACTTGTATATAACTATTGTATAACATAACACGCTTTACAATCCTTTAATATTTTGGAGTAGTCAAATTCTTAAATGACAGAATCATACTCTTTCGGCGTAGTCAATTCGCTGTATAGCCACCATCAGTATTTAATAAAGTATCTCCTAAGACACTTTTTGGCATTAATATTGAGGTTGTAATTTCATATTGCACATTGCTGACAGGTTAATAGGTTATCGCCTAAAAGATTCCATTTACCCCTTGTCCCTTAGTCGCTTACAAAACTGTAAAACGATAGAATTTTAAAAATAGTTACGTCAAGTCACGTAGTATGGTATGAATAGCCTCTAACGTCGTTGCACCAGTCTTGCAAGTTTCAGCCTCACATAATCCATAGTCCATTCGATATCTGAACAAAGCTTAAGGTAGAGCCCCATTGATTCATTGTTTGAGCCGAGTCTGCCGTAGAGTTGAGTGCAAGTAACTACTCGTAGAAGTTACACAAAACTCTAACCTGTAAGAATGGATTATGGGCTAGCATGTAATAGTGCTTATGGTACGATGAGCTACTACTAAAGCAAATACTAATAAAGGGTCATCTGATCTTATCTAAATGTAAAGGAATTAAGGGATTGAACTTTTACCTTTTTACATTGAAAATGTTGATACCGACCGCTTTGATAAATACCAGCCAATTGATTTCGCAATTCTCGGAAAAAATAAATAAGACCTTCTTTGAAAAGCGTTAACGCCAGATTTAATTTCCCAGGAGATAACCTTACTCACTGTCTGGGATCCTGAGTATAGAGGACATTTTTGTTGTGTTCATTTCTAATGCTTCGAGAGTGCGAAAGTAATTATTGTATTTTACAGAATAATGGCACGATTGGTTATGATATGTTGAGGCTAAGACGCCCTAGAAGTGATCACATTCAGATATTTATTTAATTACAATAAGCACTTATTTATGTATATACATTCAGACAGCCTATGTCTGCTCTGGAGTAAAATAATCTCATGTGCATAGCCCATTCGATTACATTTATCTCTTGTATCTAAGTCACATTTAACGAAATGCCAAGAAGAAAAACAGCTAGTAGATTAATAAGTTACGGACTAATATTAAAACAAACTCACACTGTGAAGCGAAAAACATGTTAATGAATATTAGTTTTTACGTAAATTGGATTATATTACGTAAATCGTCAGACCCCACATATTTATCCCGTTATCTAAGTCTACATAAATGATTTGGCGGTGCTAATGTCTTATTACGAGAGCACAGGACAGCGTGAGATTAATGTTCGTTCTTGCGATTTATTACTCTCATATCACGTATAGTTTCGAAGGAGATAAAGTAGTTTTCATATTAACAACACACAAAAGTAGCTGAGATAAACCATTGAATATTATAGCAAACTGAATTAGTAGGGTCAGGTAATTTAAGCCCTTTTGCAATGAAACAAAATTTGAGCCCAAGCAAATAACATGGACTAGGCGGAGGAAAACAAATTGAATTTTCTCCATTTTACCCCAAGAGATTGGATGAGAATCTATCAGTGTCACTGATTACTTCTGCTTTGGAGAGACGCGGAAGGTAAGTTTGGATCGCCCATGAATCTATTACTATGGGAAAGACGTGCACGAACTTAAATATTTTATTCTGAAAGTGGTTTAGTGTCAGCGTTAAATAACTTTGACAGCTGTGCCCCGGTCGTAAATATTTTACAGTCCTCAGTTATTAATAGTTGGACATATACAATATACCAATAACCATCCTATAGAGATGCACTTATGTATTCACTCAATACTCCTCTGTTGTATGTAATCAGTTGCATATCTGGTGATTAATAAAAAGCAGTGTATTTTTGTTTGTATTAGGAAAATGTACAAAAATAAATCGATTAAAAAATGCAGACTACATCTATTACGATATATTCAATATATTATTTTTTACATCAGTAACCGTTCAGGAATGGAATTAGTAATATAATGTAGTATATAAGAATATATGAAGATTTAGTAGTGTAGTGTAGTATCAAGAGATTGGAAATCTCTAAAGAAACTAAATGACTGAGTCAACTCACAAACATAAACAACTGCAAACTCCAACTCATTTATTTTCATTGCAAAGTTGTGAAGATTTTTCATTGCAACTTTTAATTTATATTCGCAGTTGAAAATTGTCAACCGCATTTTGCTATCTCTGATGGCTCGAAATTCAAGCTAAAATAATTATCTGCCAGAATAAATTAATGAAGCGAATTTTTTATGCGAGCTTGAAAATAATTTAGTTTTTCGCCTATTTTTTGTAAAAGTACTAAGACTGCGATCCCTATATTTATGTGACCGAAGAGATTTAGGTACAAAATTCAGTCAACCTCGAAAGGGATTGAGGATGTGTATGTATACATAGTAAATTAGAGGAAAGAAATGAATGTGCGAGTGAAACGAATGGCGTTCATGTATTAACGATATTAAATTATCAGTCGAGTCACGCAACTGACATTTCTTCATACTCGTGTGTGGTTAACTAATAATTTCGCCAGAATAGAAAAATTCTGACTTGGTAGGTACTCGTATTCTAAAGCACAATATATAAATGTGAAGAACTGACAAAATTAATAAACGAATGACTTATTACTGTAAGTATAACTGTATCTTAGTATAATTTAGTAAAACTGATCGACTTTCTCATTACACCGTCCATTATCACACTATTCATTATTCGTTTTAAATACATACATACATACATTAAAACTATTTTTTAAATACATATATACATTCACTTAACGGCAGTGTCTACGGATCCCATATCCATCGATCCTGAAAAACCACTTTCACTTCACTCATATCCATACACTTCCTCATTTACTCGATCGACAAATAAATATATTTATAATTGTTTGTACCCTTATAAATTCAGTTTGATCTTTGATTACATTGTTCGTACGTGTATCGTTGTCCTTAACCGACCTTCTATCGTCTAAACGCGAGACCCTATGTAAGGCCAATTTATTAGATCTGTTTTACTAGATCTGTTTGTGTTTCACGCCTTGTTAACACTCTATGTTCGTTATCTACATGTCGCATCACTGCTTTGAAGTAAATTCCACACAATGTAATCTTACACAGCTTTTCACATTACCAACCTAACAAACACAATAAATTAAACAGTAACAGAGGGTAATTATGCCCTGCGTTTCATATTAACCTAATTAGTTTTTTGTGTTTTCAGGAATGGTGTTTTGGTGTGTTCGTAGCAGTATATTGACCAAACATTTTATTTTTACACAAGTCTTTGTACTGACTTTGGACTGGTTACAAACTTTTTTATATACGCGTTCACGACAATTAACCCACAACAGAGGTTCAATCCGTAATTGCGGGTAGTAATCAGAACTAGGTTCCGGATCTCCGTAATTCGAAGGTAGTAATTCGTAATTATTAATATCATTATTTTATATGTATAATGAACTACTATTTTTCTCTCTTTTACACTTATGTACTAAATAATACTTGTAAACTCCTTTACTTAATATCCAAGTAGGATAACGTTCTGTATATAAAATGTATATACTAACCTTATCTCCTAAAGATACATTCACCCAATTCTTTCCTGTTTCCTTCTGTTGAACGAGTACCCTTTCGAGATGATTTTGTGAGTGGGTTTGAAGCACCCACTTCGTCTATCCTTTCAGGAGCAACCAAGATATTCTCCAGCCTTACAATTATTTATATATACTTTTACAAACGGATTACTAAACTGGGTTAAGTGACTGAAAAAGTTTGCTAAGATCTTGATATTTCGCATATATTCGATGTAACTTATTAGACAAAAAGACAAGGAGGATTTAAATTAAGTGTTATTGGTATTGTAATAATGTTCTGACATCACATCTCATCATATAGAATAACATTCTATACATCCTGGTAACAGATAACATTATGGTGTACTTTTCTGGAGTTGTACATCTACAATATAAATAAGTTACATAAAATATTGGCTAAATATCTTATAAAAACTACTGCACGCTGTTCTGTTCTTAAAGAAACTGATATAGAAGTATGCATGCAACATGAAGTTGCTACAAGAAGTTTGCTATATAAAATCTTCATATATTCCTTATTATCACCAATCAGCCAATCGGTGCTGACGTTTGAATGTTGCCATGGGAACGGGCAGCCCAGAAGCAAACAGGAGCTTGGTAAAAGCTTTCAACAAAAACCCATGTCAGCGAAGAGCAAAGTTCTAAAACGCAAATTGTATTAATGGCCAAAGTTAGACGCCGTCTGGGAACCGGGATGGCATCCTTCCATCAGTTCATCGGGACTCCCCGATCGCTTTTTGTCTTTGAACGTTCATTGGAATTCATGTATGACATATATGTAGTATACGACATATACTTGACGTCACTTAAGTCTTGTACTAAGTAAGATAGGTTTATTATTTAACTAATTGTTAATTAGTGATTGAATACGCTCCAAAATAGTCATTAGTTTTGATATAATAATCTAAATCCATTTCGACTTGTATTTCGTAGTAAAGAAAAACAGCGCCAACGTGTAAACTACTTTGAATTTCATATCTACGATCTGTTTGTCACAGCAGATAGAAGCAAGCTGAAAATGACGGCATTGATAAACCGTCGTTAGTTAATCAACAGCACACAGTTAATTGCGTTTCCGCTGACAAAACCTCATTAGAGCTTAATTAAAGGCGTCATTTTGCGAAGCGCTAATTGCCAGCGGCCGTCATTACTAAGACACTTTTTTGTCACTCCAAAAAACAAGGGTATTTTCTTGTTAGCGTTCTTTATCTACAACCAATTGGTTTTGCAGAGTAACAAAATAATTGTAAGAAGTTTATTTTCTATTAACTTCAGCTTTTATTTTTATATGAAAATTAAAGAAAATGCTTATTACGGGTGGCATTGATTTATCTTCATAAATTATATAGAAATATACCTAGGCCGTACCTATCGCGTTGGGTGCTGCAGATCCTATGAAAAATAACTTGAAACCCTCACATTACTCAATCAAGCTAACCACATTCAACTATCTACATAATCAGACACTGCACCAATATAAAGATCAAACCGAACATCAATTAATAGGCATCATGAACAACATAAACAATTCCCGAGCTCTAGTCCACAATAATCCTAAATCTTACACCCATAGACGGAGCTTGTCTAATAAAACATTCAGTGCTATAAGTGGCTTTGGCTCTAGGGTTAAGATGTTTGTCTTATTTTCTCAGTCAAAGGGCGATTGCGTCGTAAACAACTAAAACTCATAATAAATTCACAGCTCTAATCTACTACGAGTATTACTATCACAGATTAATTATACCCGTAGAATAGTTTCAGAATCCAACGTTTTTTCTCTTTTATGCTCTGTTTGCTTACTGAAAGTGTACCTATATTTCTTCACCGCACTTACCATTAAACTATAATAAATTAGAACACGATATAACATATTT
Source organism: Leucoptera coffeella (assembly GCA_030578115.1). Classification (NCBI taxonomy): domain Eukaryota; kingdom Metazoa; phylum Arthropoda; class Insecta; order Lepidoptera; family Lyonetiidae; genus Leucoptera; species Leucoptera coffeella. Next base: position 131,440 of record JAMBLF010001073.1, read on the forward strand.
ATATGTTCTGTATGTGACTAAGACTAGAGATATACCTATTCGCGATATAGAATAGATGGAAGTTTCAGATTTGGATGTCTAATGTTCGGATCATGTGTACGGCTAATGTACTCAATTCATAATTGAATAATTCTAACCCAAGCAATAGAAGATTTTCTCTTTTATATACATAAGTAAATAGTTTTATCAAAGTTGTCTTATTATTTTGCTATGGTCAGAGAGGACCGTTGCCTTTAATCTTGAAATGCCAGATAATATGGAGATATAAGCCGAGATCAAAAGGGAAATCGGATGGCCTGTCGCAAAATTGAATTATGTTAACGAAGTAGGTATAGTGAAGTTAGTTATTAGTTTAGTTAGACAAGGGTGCGACCTAGATAGAACAGTATCGAGTTTCATATTTAAATTGTAATTAGCAATATTAATGTCCATCTAAACATCCGGACCACTTCCAAAACCGATTACGAAAAAGAAGGATTAAGTATTTCTTTTGTATTAACACGTGTTTGCGCGATATACTTTTATGGTAGATCGAAATAAATAATAAGCGTTTAAATAAGTCAAATAATATAATTACACAAAAATATACATAGTATAGTCATCACCTTTACACTGCAACACGAAACAATGCCATTCACGTTGGGAGTTTAATATTAAATTAGAAAAGACGTCATCACTTATACCGCAATTGAAGAGATGAAAACGTGAACATCGGACTACAATGATCGTGAAGTTCCTGAATGTATGTATAAATAATAACAGTGCTTGTTTATTAGGATATTATAGTGATTCGTATTGTCAGTGTAGTTCTTGGAAGAAAACCTTAAGAGAATTGTATTCCTTGTAACGCATCAGTGAAGGTGATTTATCTTCGATTGTAACAGAAACACTAGAATCCATTGAATAAGCGAAATACGAACACTTCTGAGATGTGTGTTGAAGTGATTAATGGGTTTTACTATACGTATTCTTCAAGATAAAGCTCTTAATACAATAGGTTACAGAGAATCGTCTTAATTCCACATATTCATTAATTTTTTTGTGTGAATCAAGAATATAAAATAAACCATTTCGTATACAAAGAACAATTAATTAAATATTATTTTGTTAAAACTCAGAAAATCAGTGCCCACATTCATGAGTTTATTTTTACTATCATAACTAATGAAATATGAGTAACAATATAGTGATTTCTATAAATAAATTTGTAACATCTGGATAAAGCCTAGGCTGAACCTCATTTTAACATATTTTAAGTCACAATTTTATATTTTTGAAATATTTATCGGCTCAGCTCTCGGTGAGGCATTTGCAGCCCAACACTAAGCTAATAACGACATTATCGTGTCTCTTAGTCACCTCATTTGACACGACAAAAAGAGAGGTACTATCTTTAATCCAATTGATGTATCTATTAAATTCCTAAGCCAGCACAGCCATTAATATTCAGACAGCTTTTAGATCCTTATTTTACCTGTTTCATATTACATCAACTCCAATGTGAAAACGAATAAATGAGCTTGAAATTACAAATTAACGAACCCATTACATAAATGGCTTGTATCCAAGGTGAATGTAGTATTCGGACTCTCTCGATTTCAATAAATCACTGAGCTACTTCGCCCGTTCCAATTAAATCCATCATTACGAATTGAAAATGCTCAACCCTTGTAATATGATTGATTTGATAGGCTGATAAAGTTAGTAGTTACTCGGGAAAATTCATTGTATAAAAGAGGTATAGGAAAACTACATTTAAAATGATTTATAAGTTCAAATTATAGTTCTTCTTAGAGTATACGAGGATATATTATCATCAGGATTAGTTAGACGCGCATGTAAAAGATATTAAAGGCCTTAAATAGGTATATCAAAGACTAGGAAAATAACGAATAGTTTGGTTCATCGTTACTACAAGAACAATTTATTAATCCAAAATCGGTTGAAAAGGTGTACTGCCTTGATTTAGATCAACAAGTACAAACTAAAAACATAAATTCCCATTACAACTATTTTAAATTAAGTTGTCTTAGTGAAGACAAGCAGCGAACATTAAATTTCATGATAAGGGTTTCTCAACTCAACAGAAACATGAGTTACAAACTTTAAATTTATTAGGTACATGGAGGAATAAAATATTTTATCAGGATACTCGTATGTTTCAGTTGATAATTGTAAATATCAAGAATGCTTCTAGCCGCTGTATAAGATTCGACTAAGAAGATGGACAACTGGAATCCATTTGTTAATTCCTAGTTCTAATATAAGCCTGATACTAATATTACATATATTGATAACAGCTCTGATAGTAATGTTAAAGTTAACCGTAAAGATACGTAATAGGAAGTCGTAGTAAACAACAATTATTAGTTTATATAACTTTTCCAATCAAAATTGCATTTTCACAGTTTTCCAAACTGAATAAACTCCTCATGAAGATAAACACAGAAAATCGTGTCTCATTTTTCATCGCCCTCGTCCCATTTTCGTTCAAAAATGTTAAAAGTTTTGATTTATGTTGTGACTTCACACGTTCGGCAAATTCACTAAACTACATACATACACGTAGGTGTGCTCATATTCAAATAACTTTTCTGTTTTTGCGTTTCTGAATAGCTGTTATAAAACTTTTCAGTGATAACTTATCATATATGCAAATCCAGCAATCGTAAATGTTTTCGCATTGTTAGTTAGATGTCTAAAACCATAATTACTACAAGCAAACTTAAATATATTGACGTCCCTTAATCTCTTTGATAATGGACTATAGCACAGAGAATAATATCTAATATAGTACCATTGGAATTGTGATGTTCTTCATATAGAATTGTGGAGTTCTTTCTTTCTAATATTTACGTCTCAAACTAGCACAGTACAATAATTCAAAAATAAATAGAGCCATCTTCCTAAAGCTTACTAGAATTACAACATTAATTACAAACTATTACTGATAAATTAATGAGAATAACTTATTCTCAGAGTAAGTATTGTACATTAAGTAAATGGTTCCATTTCTCACTTAAATCTTCCATCTCTTAGAAGCCTTGACAAATTCTTCAGTTAAGTTCTTCAACTAGTTTCGAACTATAAGTAGTAAACTTGTCAATTTTCAGAAAGTGGCGAAAGCATTCTCTTGTCATAAGTATCTTAAATAAACTAGTGTCCATTTTATATAACGTATATTTTATATTATATAAAAGGCTGTAGCCTAGTGGGTAAGACGTTTGACTTAAGTGGCCATAGGTTCGAATACCGTCTCTTCGTGTAACGATGAATGAAATTTAAAAATGTATTTTTATTTTAGTACATGATTTCAGTCACTAACGGTGAGGGAAAACGTCGTACGCACGCATTCAACGTTAAACATATGTAAAGTTTAATCTATGTAAACTCTACCAAAGTAATTAACTTATTTCTATTTAGTTAATGGTTGCATAAACGAGTAATGAATATGTGGAATGATGTTACAATATTTAAATACTCGTTATGTTGGTATTACATCAGATGAAGTAAAGCTTTATATGAGCTTTTAAAACGTAGATTGACTTTTGTAAAACACGATCTTATTTAAAAATGGTGAATGGAAATGGACTTTTGTGTATGACTTTATTACATTATGTTTAGTTTATTATTAGAAACTTAGCAGATAATGCTAACAACATAATGTGCTTGAATAAAATCGGAAATTAATCCTTACACCAAATTTCCATTTGATAACATTGATTCCACATCATTCATATTAAAAAAGGTACAATAAAATAAAAAAGCACCAAAATTCTCAATTTCTTTATTACGTTACTATGATATAAGATCAATTATTATAATTTTCTATTAGCTATTTGATGCAATAATGTTACAACTAAGGGCAAGAATGACGTCAAGAGGTTTCTTTATTTGACTTAGGACTATGTTCACACAGGAACACGTTTACAAAATCTTAAGCTTAATACATCGATATAATCTTTGGTTCCATTTAAAACATCTTAGTGACCGTGGTCTAATCAGACATTTATGTGCGTCTTCAATCATAATTTTTAGCAACCAAATGTTATCATGTTGTCGTCACGTATCCGTGATAATTTTAAATAATTTGTTAATTTCATCTACGTTATTAAAAACAACTCTTTGTAATAAAATAATAAATTTAACAATTTAACCTAAACATCACCAATTTACTGTGGTTGCCATTGCTAGTAAACATAAGTATGTATTTAGCGACATATTTACATACAATAAATAAACAAACAATATATTATCATGAACTAACTAACATAAGCTTCATCATTATATATAATTAAATCACTGCTGGCTTTTGCATAGCATTCAAAATCATATATTACTCGTACATTGTATACACAATTGACGTGAGTTACAACAAATTTTCAAAGGTTGCTTTAAGCCGCACAAACAGTGCCTGGCACTATGAGAAAATAAATTAATCTCAATTGCAATAAAAAAGAGGATAAATCTAGCAATCACTCGGTTTCAAAACCTGAGCGGCAATTCAAGGAAGAGCTTGACGCCTTCGCTGATAGCGGTAGTCGCCCGCTCTTCTAGCTCCTGCTAGCTGGGTGCTTCGTCCACCTCGTCTTCATCAATGGGTTGACTAGTTAGCGCTGCCCAGAGTGGGGATCTAGCGCCACTGTGCGGCGCGGAGCCCCGACGCTAGCTGTCACGCGGACAGCCGCCCAAGGCCACAGCAGAGGCCGCTTTCAGCATTATGGCTGTCACCTCCCTGTCTGGTGTCATTTCTGCCTGTGGAATATAAGGGTTTTATAGCGTATACATGTGTCAAATAAATATCAACACAATCCCAATATGAATCCTTGAAGTCTGTGTTGAAGATGAAGAAGAAGATATTATCGGATATTACAAGGCATTTGAATGTAGTATATGTGTGCATAATCTAAGAACAATTACGACTAACCCTAACGTTAAGAGTGGTTCAAGTATCCATACTGTAAAAAATCGCAACCATTTCTGGCATAATGAAAAGTTCTAGTGTCCGTCTCTAATATCGCGGAGTGATTTTATCGGCACATAGAACACGCAATCTGGGAACTCACCTGTCACCTGCCAACGTGACAGTTGAAGGCATAGCAAAAGCTATATTATATTCCCTGTGACATGGATATACTTTATTCAGTCAATTTAAATTTAAGGTTCGCAGATGAAGTTAAATTTATGAGAATAATCCACTTAAAACTTACATACGATATGAGCGATATCGCATGCAAAGTTGGTTACAATTTCATATGAAATAATGCGAAGCTCGTGGTGAAATTTCTCATTTGGTGAAAGTTTGATTGCGATTCAACTACATAGTACATTTTATCTCTCTAACTATTACATTTTCTATTCAAATAACAGATAAGCTTCAATGTCACTTTGTGACTACTTATCAAATAGATTTTATGCATAGACTACATACATACATAAATTAAACCGCAGTATGTTACGTTTATATCAGTATGTGTTTTTAAAGAAAGAAAAATTAGGTTTTATAATATGGATAACTTTCTCAATAATTTAATAATAGATACCTAATCACCCGATTTTATATCAATAGCAAATGTATTAATTCTAGTAAAAAAAACGTATATTTAAATTTAATATAATATATTACTTTCTTTCGAATGAAAATAAAAAAAAAAACCTTAACAACCTTCTTTAACTTAAACCTTCTTAAGCTAAAACCTTTTTTATCAAATAAAATTGCTAACTTACATGAGTGCTATTCGTTTGTTCAGGGTCTGACTTCTCCTCAAGGACCGTGTCCAGTTCCAAGGCAGGCAAGGCTCGGGGGGACCTGGCGAGGCTGACGGCGCGGGTTCGACTCTTCACTGGGGACACTCTCACTACGGAGAGATCTCCTCGGTCCAGCTCACAGTTACGACGCCTTGCTCTTTCCCTATACAAAAAAAACATTAATGAAGCATAATATATACTTCTAGTTTTACTTCCCCTTAAAAAGCGTTTTCATTATAAGCAAGTATGACGTCACATCACTACATAGTATAAAACAAAGTGGCTTTTTCTGTCCCTATGTCCCTTTGTATGCTTAAATCTTTGAAACTACGCAACGGATTTTGATGCGGTTTTCTTAATAGATAGAGTGATTCAAGAGGAAGGTTTATATGTATAATAACATCCATTAAAAAAAAGTGGAGTAGGCTATATATTTTATACCCGTGCGAAACCGCAGCGGGTCACTAATACCTACATATAGCAAATTGAAAACGGGAACTTGCGTAGAAAGTGCACGTGTATAATGGGAACTCTTCTTTAGAGAGTAGTAAGGGGTCTACGGGTTCTTTTACAGCCAAGTCTTAACCTGTCAACGTTTAATGTGACAGATTAGGTGACAATAATCTTTATGAATACAATATTCAGTAAACATCTTAGCTGCTTAGCTGAGCTTCTACAATATTGCTTTCCGTTTAAGCATTTTACATACAGATTCTTAGTAACGAACCAAAAATAGACGCTACGTAAAATGTAGAGTATGTGTGTACATTAGTGCTATTCAGAGTAGAATGTTATTTCCTAACTACTTGGCTCACATTTGTTGACGATGTTATTATATTTCTAGGAGCACGAGTAGTTCGAAATCGTTTTTACATAACCGGGTTTTGGCCGGAAATTGTACCCACATTGATCCAATCAAATGATCGAAATGTACAAAGCAACAAGTAAAATATGTATTAATAAAATTATAGCTCGTACACAAAATCTTTTCTCTTGCGCCTTTAACCATACTTTTCTACTCAATTACTTTATATGCATATTAGTTCCCGTTTAACACTTGGTTGGTTCACTAGACGTGAATAATCAGGCAATGAGATTACGGAAGACGGTTATTTTTGTACTCAGCTCACACTTAAGTATATAATATATAAGTTCACTTCAAAATATTAAGATTAGAAAAACTAATATAATATGTAGATGCAGGTGCATTCTATATCTTTTCTTACTAATAATATACATAATAGGAATTCAGATAACAAAAACACACATACATGTGATTGATTCTTTGCTTAATTGATTGTTTAATTCTATATTTTTAGGGCACACATCGCAAGAACGATCAAAGCTTTCTTAAATAATAAAATTTGACTTCATTGCTACGCAAAAAATTACATATTTTTCTAAGGATGTATTTACCCCTTTAAACAGAGATAAGATATAAACTTAGATATGACACCTACTTACCGTGCCAACTTCGCACGCCTTCGTAAACAGCAGATGACTGTCAAAGCCAACAGTGGAAAGCCAAAAATGCAGGACACGATAGGTACCACCACAGTCTCTGGTGACACTGAAAACAACACATGCATCAGGTTTTCTCGTTGATAATATTATAAGTACATACAGGCCTCTAAACATTTACCCTTGCCAGCTTAAACGACCCTGACTAATTTCTAGCATGTCACTAACATTTTATCACCTTCTCAAACATGCCGCTCTGTTCTTCACCGTAGCAACCGTAGTAGTGCAACTAAATCTTAGAATTACTTTAATGTGATCAGTATTATATTCTTCTTTTTCTTTTAAATATACGGTCTAACCTGACTCTTAAACACTTTTTCCATATTTTTCTCTTGATCCAACTTTCTATTTATTGTCACTACATCTTCTTCTAAATCACAACTACACTAGAAGAATTTAATAACGTGAGAAATCTATTTACTCTTGCACACAAGACAAAGACATGTTATAACACGCGTTATCTGCCCATTTGCTTATGCTGCCATCTGAAATGGTCTCATAAATTTTCTTCTAGACTACAATTACATGCAAAATTTAGATATAGTATCTGCAGCATGTAGAATATAAATCACGCCTGACAGGTGCTAACAGACTATGAATGGAAGCATATTGTATTGTTATTCGCACTCTATTTTCTTAAGCTTTGTTCGTTGTCATGCAATTTACGTATAAAACATTTATTTGTGATGATAGTATAGATTTTAAGATAAGTGATTTATGGTGCGTCACAAATTTTCAAGAATTTTGAGAGAATCACATATGTTTTAAGATTAATTATTGAGTTATCAATGTCCTATTTTCGGTAAATACCAACCGGTAAATAGAATTCATATATTATGTCTTATGAGGTAACTATGAGATATAAACCTCATAAAAATACCTATACACGTGATAATACATTCTAGGTCCCTTTTCATTCATGCTACAAAAGTATCCTAGAATGTAATTTCGTGTCTCAATGATTCGGTCGATACCCTATATACACCAATATAAAAAGACATCACCAATTATTCAAAACCTTACCTGTAGGATACACAATGATAGGCGTAGGTCTCTTCCCGTTCGAATGTGGTCCCATGGCGTTAGCGGCGGGGGAAGTGGTCGTGGAAGGTGCGACGGTGCTGCCCTCTCGTGGTGCGTTCAGCCTTTGAGAGATGAGATCCGGTGGGAGGGATCTGGGCATATTTTCCTGAGGACAATGTTAGAGTGTGAAGTAACAACTAGGTACTAAAAATACAAAATCATAGCGTCACACTGACAAAAATAATACATAGTTGGCTCAAGTTGTTATTGTTTAATTGTTTAAAACATTTTTGCTAATGCTATAACACAGCACTAATAATTGTTTTAATCTTTTTGTGGTTTTTAAGATGTGTACCAACTTAACACCTAACAATTTATTTCAAAAAATAAAAATGATAGTATCTTAAAATCGCGTTTATTTATACACCTTCCAAAATGTTTTGTGTGTGAACGTATAAAACTCTTAATATTTAGCCACGTAGAGTTTGCATTTAGCAACAACCTTTAAACAGCTTTTTAATGATCACAACGAAATTTTAAAGGCTATTAAAGCGAAGTATAAATATTTACGGCCTATAGGTAGTAAATTTGTGCACAAAATTAATATATTGAGAGCTTTTTAATAGCTTATAATGCCGATGACGGGTCTAAAGCTCTAGGTACTAAAATCGATTTACGAACTTTCAAATCTTTGACGGTATATCATGGAACTACCGTTTTGTAGATTCGCAAACGATTTTCCTTTCACTTGTATCGGGATATCTCTACGTTGATTATACATATTAATAGATATTAAGGTTATATAGGCTTATGTTTTTGCTAGGATAATTATATGTTATAGTAAATTAAAGGATACTTATATTTTCTATATTATGCGTAGTGTGAAGAACAAAAGAGCATGTATCAGAAGCTCAATGGGTGTAAGTGAAGAAAGATATATTTATCACCTGGAACGATCCTGGTTCCAGGTGGCGATCGATAGTCTTTGCATATCCCGTTGGGGCCGTAGTGGCGTAAATATATGTATGTCTGTATATTTACATATGACATATAGCTATGTTATTTTATAAATACGTCATATTTTCTATTTGAAATCATGTGATTACTACGCAGATATCATAGTCTAGTCTGAATCATAGATTTAGCTGTACATGTAGTGAAAATTCAGTAGACATGTCATAAAGGGGATAAATAACGTCAAATAAAGTGTACTCTTGAAAATATTCGGTTTAAATATAATGTTCTACACACAATAACATACTAATTAACTAAGAGAAACTTATAACAACAATAAGTTTCAGCGTTGCTTTTCAGGAAATTTTAGCGCAAAATTGTATCCTACTTCAATTTCCACACAAATAACAAAAGAACTTTATCCACCAAATAATTAAGTTAGCTTTCAGAGTTCTAACACACGTCTGTGCTTTCGACTTTAACACAGAATTAGAAAATTCTCTTTAATATTTGCACTGGACTAAATATCATACGGTAATGGTATTTGTTCTATTATCATATAGAGATAAATTGATTAGGTTCAGTTAAACCTAAGCAATGTTATATATTAAAATAGAGACATAAAATTATAAAATATCTAAGCTTTTGACTTTATGTTGTTAAAAGGCCAAAAGTTAATATTAAGTACCAAATATTCACTGAATCTGTATCGAATACTGAGTCAGGGGGATCCATTCAATATTTCGCTTTAATTGGAATAGCTTGAGTAAGTTTTGAAAGCGGCAGCTCAATTGCTTCAAGATGCTTGATGAGCAGAGGGTTATTGCATCTCGCAAACACTGTTCTTCACAATACCACAGTATGATTGAAGCAGCAATACTAATTATTTATTATTATATTGTTACAATTCACGTTCAGTTCACGAGTAGTGCAAAATTTTTAAATGTGTCCATTATTGCAAAGTATACATATTATTTTACGATAGTATGATACAACGTTTTTTTTTTTAAATATGTTATAAAACTACTAATTTATTTCAACTCTTCTAGTTTATCTACTTACTATAAGTTCGTTTTTTTAGATTATCTAGTATAGTCTGGCTAACGAAAGTAGATACTGAAAAAGCGCGGCAAATTTAAAAAATATTAGCATTGCAACCCTAAAATAAAAAGGAAAGTCGGAACAACTCACTTTGACATTTATTTTTATTTTACTAGTAGATGCTTCCAATTTTGTCCGCGTTATGACATGATTAAAAGTAGCTTATATAACTTGTTATCACTTTATTAACTCCATACCAAACATCACACGGATACGTCACTCCATTGTAGCGTATTAAAGGAACAAAATGAACAAACAAAAAATAACTAATACGAATTCGTACTTACTTAATTAAAATAAAAAAATATCAAGACATGTCTATACGCAAGTAAACCATAAAGAAACATCAACAACACGCCTTCTTCGGCGTCAGAAATAGGAATACCATACACTGATTCTGATTTTACCAAATTTTTCGGAAAAAAGATACAAATTAATTTTCTTTAAAATAAAATTGCCAAGTTTTTCTCTACCTAATCAGTTATGATATAGTGTACCTAATTACTTAAGCTATTTATTAGACCAACGTAAGGCTTAGTGTAGCTCTTGAAATGAACCAACACGTACATACGATACTTATTTTCGATTAACACAATTTTAGCACACATACAAATTTTTAAAACTCATTTTAACAAAATGTTTAAAATGAGTTCGTTTTAAAAATGCCTTTTTGGCATTAATTGTTCCTAAGTACTTTCTGCTTAAAATACCCCAATTGAAGGGTAAATATCCGATGGTAGGAACACTTTAGTGTTGTCATATAAAAAGTTTGCAAAAGCATCCAGTATCTACTTTCGTTAGCCAGACTGTACCTTTAAAATGGTAACGTGATGAAAACCTATCCTTTCTGATTTCAATTTGTTAGTCAACCCATTCATGTTATATTTATAACATAGTAGGTAGGCATTTGAGTTCCGACCACTGTGACCGGAAATTAAACCCTATAGAATAGGGGACGTGGAATGACGTAAAGGTGTCACAAAGGTAAAAATAAACCCCTGGGGCTTATGATGTTAATTTCGATCAAGGTTGCAAAAGTTTTTTGTTTTCACTAGTTAGTATAAATATCGAGAAATGCTTTTAAAGCACGCATAGTATGAATAAACTATTAGTAATTTTTTACGTACGTAACACAATAAAGTTGATTACATAGTGTACGAGTACATACATCTTTACAAAACATAAGCGATATTATCTTAAAGATTGATTGAAGTTAGAAGATTAGCTAATATTAATAATACGCAGAAACTTAATCTTTTAAGAATCAAAGCACTTATATTGATTAAAATGAGACATCACTTTTATAGTAGAAAAGTACAGTTTGGTTGGTAAAAAATGGTTAAATTTCAATCTAATATTTCCCATGTAACATCTATTTTAATAGATGTATAATAAATAATATTTCTATATACCTCTAAATATGAGCTTCGTAAGACTCTATAAATAGACAAATCCAACGACATGCCTCTATAATAATATTGTTATGACAACCATTAATTACTATTACCACCTTAGTTGTCTTTTACTACTTACTACTACTTTACTTACTACTACCTTGTTACTAAGGTGGTATAATTGGAGCAAACATCATCTATAGATATATAGGCTTTCATAGCAACCACCCCACAACAGCATCCCTTGCGGAATAATCAGACAGTTCATTTATTCATTTCACCTTTATTAAAGCCTCATTGATTCCACTTTTCACTAGTTAGTTAATACCTAATATGACAAGAACTCTTACATTTTACCTGGTAGAGACGCTAAATATTGCCTATTCAGGAGAATAAGCAGATTTTCTCACGTTTTTCCTCACATAAATAAGGTACCTTGCGTATCAATAAAATATTTGTCGAAAACAATAATCGCACAAATGGAGTCACGTATGTAGCCACAATAAATACAAATGCTTTTAGCAAAGCGATCACGGAACCACTAGTGTACCGCGATACATCAAGTGCAGCCAATAAACGAAGATTGATTGACTGTTTTTGCCTAGATAGGTTCATTTAGAAAGCGCTAGGATATTGCATAGCTCTAAATCAGCACTTGTATACTACACCTATGTATGTACATGTAGACAAGAAAATTGTGTTGATGTGATAGGTAAAAGAATTGATTAAATTGAATAAAGTTATTTATCTTAAATTTTATGTTAGATATATTTTAGTTATAAAATACGATCTTGTTTTTGTATTGATTGAGTATAATATTTTTTTTATTTAGCTGAACATCGTAATTAATTGTATTCACATTAATTTTCATCGGATAAAATGTATATAAAATTTCGGAATATAATAGAATATAATTATAGCTTATTTTATGCACTTTTTCAGCAATATTGTGTTTAATTTGTGGTATTCTTTTAAAAAGTAGGTGTTTTAACTATAAGTGTACAAAATAGCTAAGAACATATAAAATTTAAATGGCTCCTCGACACACTAAATGCAAATTTCTGTCTTTATAAAGCGTTTCATATATTTAACAATAAACTTATTTCTGTAATAATAATTTTATTTCTGATTCAACACGGTAAAATATTATCCAATACAATTATTTAGTTTTATTTATTTTAATAATATTCGTGTATGCACTAACTTAAATCTTGCTACGAATTTCTAGTTGATCGCATTTCCACTTTGCAGTTCACAGTACTCCTACGAACTAAAAACTTCCAATTTGCATTATGACCTACATTTAAGCTCACTTAGTCGGATAAGTACTCATAAAACTAGAACAACTAATTTCAGTACCACAATAGGACTATATTTTGAGAACGCAGCCTAACGATTAAATCACTATCACACACCTAAATTGACAGACCGGTACACTTTAAAAGCTAGAACTAGACATAAAATCAAAATGTACCAAAATTATTAGGCAAAACGCTTACCTTAGTCTAACAATTAAATTCGTAGCACAGTCACTGTTTGTTTAAAATATAGCACAAATGTATAATACACGGGTTATAGTAAAATCGTAAGTTGCTCGCTGAAGTGACGCGTCTCCCTCGTCCAGCAGTCCCAACCTGACTGGGCCCGAATAACTCACTCCTCAACGATACAGGTTGGCTGCCTACACAATGCACGCTCGCTCCGAATCACACGAAACTGAATAACTAAGGAGGAACAAACGGAATGCGATTTTGCACCCCCTTTTTCACGACGCCCTCTCGTGTTTAAGATTCGTAGTTTTTATTTTAAAAAGTCTGTTTTGAGAGTTTGAAAAGGAAGGCATGGGAAATATTATTTTCTTCGTATCGTGTATAATTGAAGAAAATTGTATATAAAGTTGAAAATCAATTCTAACGTATATAATAGCTAATCCTAGATTAAGATCTTAATAAGAGCATAGAGCAGTTGATATAATATTGAAAAAAATACTATAAAAAGAACCATCTGGTACCTGCGCAAAAATAGCAATTTACGACTATAAGCAATTGCGTGATGCAAATGAGTAAATTGAAAAGATGCCTGAATGAATACCTTTAATTAGAGTACAGAATCGCTCTTAAGATATGTAATTTGCTAATGTAAGTGGTAATTCGCGCTGTCATGTATATGTAACAGATCTCAATAAACTTACTAATGTTTATCATCAGGTCTAAAGTTGGCCATTGACAATAATAAATAATAACTAAAAAAACTTCAATAGCAAGAAAATAATAGTGTGGTGTCGTCTCGAGCTGTTCTGAAGATGGATCTTTCAGCGACGCTGGATATAATAATATTACTTATGCCCACTAAACTGGATAAGAATGCCTCCTAAAGCTTTGATAGATCACATAACAGTACCTATTACATATATGTATAAGTTCCAGACTGGTATATACATGCATATGCTATTAAATAAGAATACGCCTGATTTGATTAATGTATGTCAACGTCATAGAGTGTTGAAAAAGGTTAATATTGAAAGTGCTTATAAATGACGGGTATATGTAAAATGGTGTATACATGGCAATCAAGCAGAAGAAGTTTGCTATGATGGTGAACAATGGGCAGTCCATGAACTCTGCCCACTCCACGAGGATGATGTGTATATATGTATGAATCATAAATTACTTATTACTGAATAAGTGATGGATGATAATCGTTATTTAATTGATTGGGCTACCAAGTATAGTCGTCATATTTCAAAATGGTTCCCAGTGCAATCTCAACCACTCATCATTTCTTGTCGG